>CM045918.1:3476169-3667916 GCA_025169955.1 Salix arbutifolia | reverse complement strand
TACCTTATCGGCACAAGATCATTATCGTGACTTTGCAAGAATTTTTCAATATTGTCGTACATGGATAAATGTCTTCTTCTCCATTTATAGATGAGTAAAGTCAGAAGACACGGTAGCCCACATGGGAACAATAGCACATGATATATCACTGTATAGAGATATTACAAAAAAAAAAAGGTCAATACAAAAAACATTCCAAAAATTTCATGTGACTTTCATCGTGGTGCTTCATTTTTCTTTAGGTTTAACCAGGCATCCATGAAAGTTAAGCTGATAAAAGCAAAGTAAAATACTCACCGATAAGGGCAAGTATCGCAGGGAGAAACAGCATGAGAAAGCTTAGTAAAACTGGAGGGGTGGTGTACCGGTAATAACCACCACAAGAAGAAGCTGCCAAATAAAAACAAAACGACAAAAGAAGAAGAATGATTTACTATTCATTCAAAATAAAAGCATATGTTATTGAAACAGTTTAGGGTCTACTATTTCTGTAAAATGCTATAATTACACAAAATAAATTAACTCACCCGCCCAAGTTCTACAAGCTATCCAGGTGATACCTGTAATCACCAAAATGAAATATGAATCAGCGTGCAAAATCTTGATGATCAATTAAAAAAAGTTCATATAATAGCGAATAAAATGCGTAAAGTAAATCTATAAGACCGTAATATTCCTCCTCACCTTCAAAAAACAAGGAGAGCAAGCCTCCGGCTGCATATAAAGAGAGAAGAGAAGGGTCAACAGTGTTGATATTTTACAAACTTCTAATATTAAGGGTCGATTTAATACACTACTCTCTGTGGTAGGCTGAGTTTGAGAGAGAGAGGGGGGACGTACGGTATGGTGTACGTTCTGTAGGTTCTGTAAAATCGGTAGAATAATTGAGCCATTGAAGCTCGAAACCATCTGCCAAAAAAGCATGGACATCTGTATACGACATATTTGTCACATTTTTTGGAACAGCATACATCAAATTTACACGGCACAAGTCAGGTACATCCTTCAAGTCAGGTACGTCCTTGAAGTCCCCATCAACCATGACATACGAATGGCCTTCCATGTTGACACAGCTGGGAGAAGAATTCTGTGCAGTACCACTGCCATTTTTGCAAGAAGAAGTATCCATAATATAATCTGGAAGAGGATTCGGTATTTCATTTTCGCAACATATAAAAGCTAACACAGAACTCTCTCCCCCATATTTATAATGAAAATAATAATAATAATTATTATAATAGAAATTCCGAGAGTAGAGCCAATCTTCTAGCACAAGTAGAAGGAGCGCAGTCATTGGTGATCTGTCTAGCACTGCAACGATGGTGGGTGGATAGGATCTCAAGCAGCAGAAGGGCTGCATACGCACCAAAGGGGTGCCTTGATATTCTACTGATGAACATCGAGAGAGAGATTTAACTTTTTTAATTATGGGAAATCAAATGATGGCTTTATATGCACATCGATCAATACGCAAGAAAATCAATCAGTGGCCACAAATTAATTGCATGGTCAGAGTTTCACTGATTAAGAAATAGGAAGTTGCCTGAAGATTACTCCCCACCAATCAAAGAAGGGGAAGACCTCTTGATGGCCTCCACTTGCAAAGTCAAGCTCGTCTGCATCATGGGATCTCCACATGGAGGATGATGCATGTGGTGTAAGAAAATCACATGATTTATCACTTAATCCTCTCCTTTTTTATACATTTCGATATTTTTGAAATTTCTAAATGCGATGCAGAGGACCTGTATTTAAGGAATCTTCGCTTCAGGTATTATTTGAATAAAATATTATTAGATTTTTTAATTTATATTTGATATTTATCTTTTAATTTTTATTTATTTATTTAAGATAATTTATGAAATTATAATTTTTTTTCTCAAGTTTATCCTTTTATATTTTTTTTATCTCTAAAATCTGGTCTTATTTTCTTTTTCAAATAATTTAGAAATTGAGGTTCTCTTTTCAATTTTATATTCTTTCAACTTTGTTATCTCTTAGATCTTGTCTTTTTTTATTTACTGTATTTGAAATGTCCATTTCTCACCCTCTTTCAATATTTTTATATCTTATATTTGATTCTTATTGTTTTGATTGGTATTTATTTTATTTAAAATAATATATATAATTATTATTTTTTAATTTCATAGTCCTTTAACTTTTTCTTCTATCATATTGTGTTCATGTTCTTTTCATAAACCTGAAACAAAATTACAAAACCAATAAGTTATTTTTTACATGGCATATTTTATCTCTATTTTTTTATTGTTATTTATTTTATTTGAGATAATTTTTTTTTTTCAATTTCATTCCTTTTCCTATGATATTTAATACTCATTATTTTTATTACTATTTTTTCCTTTGAATTGTTTTTTAAAATATATTATTAACCGAATTATTATCAATAATAGTTCTTTATGTCACACTTTTCAAACCTGATTATTGGAGACGGCAACTGCAGGCTACCGATTGTATCTCTATCTTCGGCAGAGAGGCTGTAGACTGTAGAGCCTGGTTTTATCCGAGCCAGACATACCAGCACAGCGAGGGATAGCTGACACGTGTTTGATTCATATAAAATCAAAACATCATTTTTGATTTTTTAAATATTGAAATAAAAATATACTTAATTGTCTTATTTTGACCAATAAATTTATGAAACTATAATAATTTCATAAAAATAATTTATAATTTATAATAAATTCAATGTTAAATAATAAGGTTGAGAAAAAAAATGAATTGAGTTAACCAAAGTTAATTTGTCAAACTTGCAATTTAGATCATGAAATCAGTATAACCTCACATAAAACAAATTAAAATAAACTATAAAACATAAAAATATATTATTTAATTTTAGTTAGCTTGTGACCCGGATTATAAAACTAGGCTAACCTCATAAAAAATAAATTAAATTAAATTATAAAATTTAATTTTTAACCAAACAAATATTAAAAAATAAAATTAAAAAAATATCTATTAACAAAAGATAAAACATTTATTTTAAAAAAGAAAACATTTATTTTAAAAAAGAAAACATTAAATTCTTCTCCCTTTTCAACCATGACAATTCATAATTTGTAAAGAAAACATTAAAAAAGTACCTCCCGTGTGTTCTTATTATTACCACTAGAATGAAAACAAAGCGACTGAGAAACCCTGTCAAAAGCGGTGGATTTTGCTGAAATTGGCACCACTACTGCACCCTGCTTCGTTACTGCATCCTCAAAACAGCATCAGACGTGGCTCTGCCAATAATATTTTCTGGACCACCAATCAGCCGTACATTGGATTTTGTATGAGCGTACATGGCTGGAATTAACAACCTGTAATCAAGATTCACGACAGCTTTAAAGCCATCATTTGTCTTATTTTATATGGACAAATTCTTGCTAGAAAAAACCAAAGTTCAGAATTTTTCCTTATATTTTATGGGTAGGATGCAGGCAATGATTTCAACCATAGTTGTTTGTTTCGTTTCATTTCGGTTGAAACAGTCGAAACATTTCATACTAATTAAAAACAAGATAAAACGATGCTATTTTTATCTTGGCTTAAATTCAGGTCCGTTCCAAATTTTTTTGTCAAATATCAGCTGAAAAGTACCGGTTTTGTTTTGACTGTTCTGTTTCGGCCAAATAGTGATTTTTTTAAAATAATAAATAATTTTACAATATCAATCATATCTCTTAATTCGACCATTAGATTAAAATGAAATTTCACAAGTCTCTTGATATATTTATATATATTATGCTAAAATTTTAGAGCTATCAGAGAATATAATGACCTTGCGAAATTGATGATGACATTCTCGTAATATTATGCATGTTCATATTTTAAGAAAAATGTTCCCCTTTACCTTCATTTTTTATAAAAAAAACCTCCACTCCAAATGCACAGGAATCACCAATCAAGTAACCATTTGATGCGTTGTTAAAAATACTTAATGAAAGCATCTGGGGAAACCCCCATTTATTCTTTATGGCACTGAACCGCTTCAATCTCCCATCTAACATCAATAAAAGAGTAACTTGAGTTAAATGGACATTCTACTTGAGAAGATTTCGGCATACATAAAAAGGGTATACCTCCAATTGTCAAGTATTTGTCCTGAAGTTGATCAAACACGAAAAACTTGAAGATGCCATTGATTTCCCAACCAGGAAGGAAACCAGTGGTGTCTGCCATTACCAAATACAGAGACATGTAGCCATCTCCATTCCTGCTCTTGTCTCCATTAGGGTAGAGAACCAATTTCCTGCGAGCAATAAACATAAGTAACTGAAAAGGCACAGCTAGCATTGGTCGCGACTGACACATTGACTACATACATGTATATGAATCTCAGGGTCAAGGATGGCTGCAATTCTATGAGAATCCTGGCATCACAAAATTACAGTGGTGTTATGAAGAGGCACGCCCTTACAACGCCTTAGGAGACCTAAAAGTCTTAATAAACTACAATACTAGAGATAGCCCTCTCCTTCCCTAAATCCCAGCTTGAATCTTAGGTTTTTGAATGACATTCAATTGCAAATCATTTTGTACAGCATAATGTGACATTACCAGCTAAACTAGCTAGCACGCTCACAGTATTTTGTTTTCTGTTTAATGATCCACGGAAACACCAATCATGGAATCAACCTCCTCCATCCTAAACCCCCCTCCCCTCTTTCCCTACTAGGTTTTAACCCGAGACCTCTAAGAGGAAAACCCTAAGTCTCACACTTCGATACATAGATGCAGTCTTTTCTTGAAAATTACAGCAGCACACCAGCTTATAAAAACAAAACGAAAGGTAATACGTTGTAACTCACCACTTGTAGCCGCTGGCTTCAAATTCACGAGATTCATAAGAGTTATCAACCATTTCAGAAAGCAACGAGAAGGAATCAATTTTCATGGAGTAGTGGGCTGGTGCTACATGTCTCTCTTCCCTCACATTATCTGTATAAGCCATGAATATGGCATAAGAAATCGTGCACTTAACAGAAAAGAATCACGAAAAAACAAACTTGTTCAAGATGAGTTATTATATAACGTACCAACAGTCCATGGCTTCTTTTTCTTCTTCTCTTTGTTCCTTTTTCATCACTCCAAGTTCCCTACATAGACTGAAAAGAGTTAAGCATCTTGTTTGCAAATACTACACTCCAAGGACTGGATGCCTCACTGCTTTTTATTTTTGTTGTGTTCATGGTTGAAAATATCTTCACTTCTTTATCCATGTCTAAATCCAAATTCAAGGTACTTATTTGGGAATGGAGCAAAAGGATATATAGCTGTCACCAATTAAGTGTCCTAAGATTGTGTTTTAAAAGTGTACGAAATTTTTTTAAAAAATATATTTTTTTTATTTAAAATTAAAATTTTTTGTAGTGTTTTTATATTATTTTGATAAGTTGAAATAAAAAATAATTTTTAAAAAATATAAAAAACACTCACAAGCATTAAAGGTCTGTTTGGTATTGTGGTTGCTGTTGTTGTTGAGGTTTAAAAAAACAGTTTCATTAAAAGT
Organism: Salix arbutifolia; assembly: GCA_025169955.1. Taxonomy (NCBI): domain Eukaryota; kingdom Viridiplantae; phylum Streptophyta; class Magnoliopsida; order Malpighiales; family Salicaceae; genus Salix; species Salix arbutifolia. The sequence goes on along the minus strand of CM045918.1, from coordinate 3,662,401 downwards.
ACTTTTAGTTGACGTTCATAACTGAAATTGAAGTGTTTAGTTAAAACTGCGGTTGAGTTTTTAATGAAAAGAAGTTTCATGTGTTTGGTTACTATGTTTTTCATATTGCTGTCAATTTGTTAAATTACCTTTAAAGGACACACACACACACATATATATTGTTTTTTAAATATTGTAGATTTAATAATCATAATAATAAAAAATAATTAATAATTCAAGTAAATTAGACACTTATTTTTATTCTCTCATTAAACTACTTGCAATTCCATCACGAACTAAATCGATACGTGAAGGCCTCTGTGATCCCTTGCTATTTGATAAAGGAATAACATCTGGTAAAATATCATCAGGAACAACATTTGCGATCCATAGTGAGTTTTAGGATCTCTATCTACATGTTGTAGAGAAATAATTTCAAGGCCAAATCCAGTTGCAAGTTTCTAATCCATAATCAATCGAAAAGCAACAGGTTTGTGGAGTGAAACGAAGTCATGTGCATTACCCTTTCATCAGGGATAATCTCTATCTACACATTTTTTTTACTTTTTAAATATGATTTTTATATTTTTTTTAAAAAAATAGGACTGGGCCTGACCCAACTAAATGGGTTGTGCCAGCCCAATTGGGCCAAAAGCCCAACTCTGCTAGACTTGGGCTAGGCCGATAGCAGGTCCAGCCCTAGAGGTAAAAAAAAAGTGAAACCGTGCGTTGTACTGTTCACATCTTGCGTGAACAGTGCAGAGTGAATTAATTCACTCATACAATGTTCATGTCTTACGTGAACAGTAGTAGGGTGGTCGGCCAACGGTGACGAGAGGCTCACTTCCTAATGCCGGCAGGTAAAAGAGGACAAGGTGGTTCTTCCTGTGATGGTGGCATCGAAAATGGTGGCCGAGAGAAGCATTGGAAAGTTGTTGCTGCTACTTGACGTCAGAGCTGTGGGAGAAGACTAGACTGGTACAGGTGTTGTCGGTGAAGAAGAGAGGTTGTCGGTGCCAAAGGAGGAGCTGTTGTGCTCGCTGATGACTGTTGTTGTTGGAAGAGAGAGATGGTTGCATCCATGGTTGTTTTTGAGAGAGAAACCTACGACCAAGAGAGAGAGGGAGCTGCCGGTGGTCCTGCCGATGCCAAGGGTGGCAGGGTGGTCGGTGGTTATGCTACAATTTTTTAACGTTGTGCCATTGCCTTCTTCCTCTCTGTTATGTTTTTTTTTTTTTGCCAAAATCATCATCTTCTTCTTCCTCTCTGTTAGACTAAAAACTGATGAGAAATAGCTAAGGGTGGTTACTGTGTGTGTGTTTGAGCGAAAAGCATCTTAATGATGCTTTTCGAAAACTAAGATTTAAACCTCAGTTTTATGGGTACCACAGTTTTAAGAAATTGTGGTGCCTTCAATTACCAAACGGTTTGGCTTTGTGGTAAGCCTTAACCGTAGAAGTCACCGCAAAGCTAAACACCCACTAAAAGCTATAGTACCATAACTCAAATCCAAGTTATTTGGCTCAATGAACTAGGAGGTTCACCCTTGTGCCAACCCTTTGCAAGTGAGGAGCTCTCACTCTTTTGCTTTTGCCTTTGAAACTTCGTATTTGAAAACTATTTTTCTTGAAATATACATACTTATGATATATATATATATATACTAGTTATTGCCCCCGCGTCTTGTCGCGGTCGGAACCGTATTTTTTTCAATGCAAAAAATATTAATTGTGTGAGTTTTTTTTATTATAATATAAATTTGTGCAGAATTCCTGTGAAGTGCAGGTTTTCTACAAAATATATGAATTTTAAATCAATATAACCTTATTTGTTTAGTAGGTTTCAACAAAATAATTAGTATAAAATTATCATTATCATTAAAAAAACAAGAATATTCAGATATCTAAATTATTGAATTCACTGTATTAAGATTAGTTCATTTTATAATTCAACTTAAATTAAACACAACAAACAAAATATAAACTGTTAAAACACCTGCATTAATCAAATAACAAAAATAAATAGTTAATTTTCTATTTCCATAAAGAAGAAAACATAAATTGAAAATTCATCCTTACGTTACCGTCATTATCATTACTATCACATTAAAATTATTATCAACATTACTGCCCAAACAATTAAAACCATTAAATTTCCTCGAAGAATTAAAAAAAAGCAAAATATTTTTAAAAAAAAAAATAAAAAAATTATCACTAAAATTATCATTATTATTGAGCAAAACAATAAAATCATCTAATCCAAAGAACAAATAAAAATAACAGAAAACACAAAAAAAGAACAAAGGGAAAAAGGGAACAATATTAATTTTAAAATGATCACCAACATAAATTAAAATTTCAGGACTAAATCAAATAAAAATAAAACTCTAATAAAAATAAAATAACAAAAATTAAAAAAAAAAATAAAACCATAGGTGCATAAATACGGGAAAAAACATTGTCCAAGAATGACCGAAAAAACCAAAAAAATTGATATCAAATAAAAAATTCAAAGAATAAGGACTGGAATAAAAAATAAAATATATAATTAATTCCAATCGAAGGAAAAAATTGAAACAAATAAAAATCTTGGGACTGAAATAAATAAAGGTATTTTTGAAAAAATTGCAATGTGATTTTGTTCAAAAAAATAAAAGAATAAGTATCGAAATGAAAAGTAGCATATATGACTAATTGTAATTGGAGGACACAATTAAAAGAACTCAAAATAAAATATATAATTAACTTCAATTGAAACAAATAAAAACCTTGGGACCGACACAAATAAAGGTATTTTAAAAAAACATTGCAGTGTACTTTTGTTAAAACAATTAAAAGAATATTGACCGAAATTAAAAGTAGCATATATGACCAATTTCAATTAGAGGACATAATTAAAACAAATCAAATCAAAATATATAATTAATTCCAATTGAATGACAAAATTGAAACAGATAAAAACATTTGGACTAAAATAAATAAAGGCATTTAAAAATCAATTGCAGTTGAATTATGTTAAAATATTAATAGAATAAGGACCGAAATGAAAAGTAGCATATATGACAAATTTCAATTGGAGGACACGATTAAAACTAATTAAAACCTGCATACTGAAATAATTAAACGAACCAAAAGAAAACCAAAAATCAAAAGAATAAGGATTGAATTGAAAGCCCACATATATAATCAATTTTAATTGAAGAACATAATTGCAACAAATGAAAAGTTTCATTTAAGAAATAAGTAAGGAAAATGCAATTAAAAGCCCAGGGACTAAAATCAACAAACCAACAATATGAAGGATCATACTGTACTTTCCGGCGGCAGGAGAGAGAAAAGAGAGAAAAAATGCAAACCCATCCATCGTCGATTCACCGACCACCGGAAGCCGACCGCACTGTACCAGGAGGCAGAGCACATTTCAGCACACCAGTTGACACGATGGACAATCTGTTTCCAACCCCTTAGGACTCCGCACGCACTGCCTTAAAGGTGCGTACACGTGAAACACTGTGGGCGCGTGCTGACGACGTGCCTGCAGTGTATTGGTATAGAAATAATAAAATAAAGGTAAATTACCTAAACACCCCTTGACCCAACCATAACCACAAAAAACTGGTGTAAAAGCACCTGCGTCTCGTTTTTGTCATTTTCTGGGGCTATATTCGTATTTTTACTGTGCAGGAATTCGGGAAAAACCGAAAATACCCCCAATTGTTCCGCGTCTTTTTCTCTGCACCTAGGGATAAAATAGTAGTTTTATTATGCAAAGAATTCAGAAATACCATCCATAACCCCTAGAAATGTCGAAAATGACCCCGGTCCCGGGGGTTAAAATTTTTCGATCCTGGGGGTAAAATGGTAATTTTACCGGTCGCAATCCACAGTGAATAGTGAAAAACTACACAGTAAATCTGTCATGCCTATTATATTATAAGTAATATATATATATATATAACATGTCCTTTAAATTTTATTTTTTATATATTTAACAAAACATAAAACGCGTCAATATTTCATTGCGCTCCTACACGCAGATTATTGTGGATTTCAACAGTGAAATTATTTTTTTCCCCTTCAATCCTTCAAATGTAACTCTCAGTGTCAGCGGTATTTTGGACTTTTCCACGGCACTTGTGTCATTAGTAGATTGTTTGAGGTGTTTTTTCTTTTTGTCTTTTTATTTGAATTTGAAACTACATATTACCCATGGATGTTGACAAAAAAACGAAAGTTGGGTAGAGGTATTTTTTATTTTTTCATTTGACTGTGAACAGTGAAATATCAACTTTACACTCAGGGGCAAAAATGGGTAGCTGACAGTGAGAGTATTTTGGTTTTTCATGTTTTGTGAACAATGAAACTATTTAAATGCCCTCCTAAATGACAGAAACAGAGGGTTGGTGTTGGGGGCATAATGGTACTTTTACGCCTAGTGTTTTCGCTGTTATCGCCGGCTACGAGGGATGTTTAGTTAATTCCATATTTTTTTATCTTTTTTTTGGGTAACTGCAGGGGTGTCTTCCTTACACGCTAGCAGTTTCCTCTCGTATGCGCCTTTCACTCAGCATGTGCGTTATCGTTCAGCGGTTAAAAATGTTTGATCGTCGTTTCTCTAGATGAGTCGTTATGGCCTCTTCCAAATGGTGGTGAGCGTGTTGTCGGGCAGACGATCGCCGATGGTTAATTTCTCTTTTTCTACCCCTTTTCTCTCTCATGCAGTGAAAAAATGCATGTCGGTCCTTTATGTTTTTGGGTGTTTCATTTCGGTCCCTAATCTTTGGATTTCTTTTTTCTTTGTTGATTTCTTCTATAGAAGTATTGGTTTTTTTCATTTTTACCCTTAATCATGGAAAAATGTTCCCCTTTACCTTCATTTTTTATAACAAAAACCTCCACTCCAGATACACAGGAATCATCAATCAAGTAACCATTTGATGCGTTGTTAAAAATATTTAATGAAAGCATCTGGGGAAACCCCCATTTATTCTTTATGGCACTGAACCGCCTCAATCCCCCACCTAACATCAACAAAAGAGTAACCTGAGTTAAATGGACATTCTACTTGAGAAGATTTTCGGCATTCATAAAAAGGGTATACCTCCAATTGTCAAGTATTTGTCCTGAAGTTGATCATGCACGAACAGCTTGAAGATGGCATTGATTTCCCAACCATGAGAGAAACCAGTGGTGTCTGCCATTACCAAATACAGAGATATGTAGCCATCTCCATTCCTGCTCTTGTCTCCATTAGGGTAGAGAACCAATTTCCTGCGAACAATAAACAAAGCACAAGTAACTGAAAAGGCACACCTAGCATTGGTCGTGACTGACACCTTGACTACGTATATGAATCTCAAGGATGGCTATCCATATCAAGGATGGCTGCAATTCTATGAGAATCCAGGCATCACAAAATTACAACGGTTTTATGAAGAGGCACACCCTTACAACGCCTTAAACAAAACGAAAGGTAATACGTTGTAACTCACCACTTGTAGCCGCTGGCTTCAAATTTACGAGATTCATAAGAGTTATCAACCATTTCAGAAAGCAACGAGAAGGAATCAATTTTCATGGAGTAGTGGGCTGGTGCTACATGTCTCTCTTCCCTCACATTATCTGTATAAGCCATGAATATGGCATAAATAATCGTGTACTTAACGAAAAATAATCACGAAGCAACAAACTTGTTCAAGATGAGTTATTATATAACCTACCAACAGTCCATGGCTTCTTTTTCTTCTTCTGTTAGTTACTCTTTCATCACTCCAAGTCCCCTACATAGACAAAAAAGAGTTAAGTATCTTGTTTGCAAATACTTCACTCCAAGGACTGGATGCCTCGCTGTTTTTTATTTTTGTTGTGTTCATGGTTGAAAATATCTTCACTTCTGTATGTATGTTTAAATCCAAATTCAAGCAAAAGGATATATAGCTGTCACCAATTAAGTGTCCTCAGATTGTATTTTAAAAGTGTATGAATTTTTTTTAAATTATTTTTTATTTTAAATTAGAATTTGTTTAGTGTTTTTATATTTTTTTGATAGGTTGATATCAAAAAATAATTTTTAAAAAATAAAAAATATATATTTTAATATATTTTTAAACAAAAAAATAATATAAAAAATACTCACAAGCACTAAGGGACTGTTTGATATTATGGTTGCCGTTGTGGTTGAGGTTTAAAAGAGTTTCATTAAAAGTGCTTTTAGTTGCGGTTCATAATTGAAATTGAAGTATTTGGTTAAAATTGTGGTTGAGTTTTAGGTTTAATGAAAAGTAGTTTCCTGTGTTTGGTTATCATTTTTTTTATATTGCTTTCAACTTGTTAAATTAACTTTAAAGGACACACACACACACACACACACACACATATTGTTTTTTAAATAATGTAGATTTAATAATCATAATAATAATAAAATATTTAATAATTCAAGTAAATTAGACACTTGTTTTTATTCTCCCATCAAATTACTTGCAATTTCAACACTAACTAAATCGATACGTGAAGGCCTATGCGATCCCTTGCTATTTGATCGAAGAACAACATCTCATAAAATATAATCAAGAACAACATCTGTGTTCCATAGTGAGTTTTACGATCTCTATCTATATGTTGTAGAGATATTATTCTAAGGTCAAATCTAGTTGCAAGTTTCTAATCCATAATCAATCCAAAAGCAACAAGTTTGTGGAGTGAAACGAAGTCACGCGCCTTACCATTTCATTAGGGTCTCTCTCTCTCTATATATATATATATATATTCAAAATATAATTTTTTTTAAAAATTCGGATTGGGTCTGACCTAACTAAATGGGTCAGCCCAACCAAGTTGGGCTAAAAGGCCCAACTTTACTGGATTTGGGCTGAGCTGAGAGTAGCTCCAGCCTAAGAGGTAAAAAAAAAGTGAAACCATGCGCTGCACTTTTCACGTAACACATGTTCAGTAGTAGGGTGGTTAGCTGACTGTGATGAGAGGCTCACTTGTCGATGCTGTCGAGTAGAGAAGGATGAGGTGGTTTTTTCTGTGATGGTGGCGTAAAAAATGGTGACCTGTGGTGGCCGGGAGAAGTGTTGGAAAGTTGTTGATGATTGATTCCGGAGCTGTGGGAGAAGAATGGACCGGTACAGGTGCTACTGGTGAAGAGGAGAGGTTACCGGTGCCGAAGGAGGAGCTACTGGTGCTCACCAGTGATTGTTGCTGCTAGAAGAGAGAGAGTGTTGCATCCATTGCTGTTTTTTAGAGAGAAACCTACGACCAAGAGAGAGAGGGAGCTATCAATGGTCCTGCTGACATCAAGGGTGGCAAGGTGGTCGGTGGTTATACTACAAAAATTTTATGTTGTGTCATCGTCTTCTTCCTCTCTGTTATGTTATTATTATTTTTTTTGCCAAAATCATCATATTTTTCTTCCTCTCTATTAGACTACAAAATGATGAGAAATAGCTGAGGGTAGTTACTGTGTGTGTGTATTTTAGCAAAAAGCATCTAAATGACGCTTTTCAAAAACTGAGGTTTAAACCTCAGTTTTGTGGGTACCATAATTTTAAAAATTGTGATACATTCGGTTACCAAACGGTTTGGCTCTGTGGTGAGCCTTAAAAGCAAAAGTCATTGCAGAGCCAAACACCCACTAAAAGCTATAGTACCACAACTCAATCCAAGTTATTAGGCTCGATGAACTATGAGGTTCACTGCCAACCCTTTGCAGGTGAGGAGCTCTCACTTGTTCGCTTTTGCTTTTGCCTTTGAAACTTTGTATTTGAAAACTATTTATCTTGAAACATATTTACATACATATATATATATATATACACTAGCCATTGCCCCCGTGCCTAGTCGCGAACATAACCATATTTTTTTCAATGGAAAAAAACTTAATTGTGTGAGTTTTTTATTATAATATAAATTTGGAAAAAATAATAAATATGTTCAGAATTCCTGTGAAGTGTAGGTTTTCTACAAGATATATGAAATTTAAATTGATATAACTTTATCTGTTTACTAGGTTTCAATGAAATAATTAGTATAAAATTATCATTATCATTAAAAAAAGTAAGAAGATTCAAATATCTAAATTATTGAATTCATTGTATTAAGATTAGTTCATCTTATAATTCAGTTTAAATTTAACACAGTAAACAAAATATAAATTGTGAAACACCTGCATTAATCAAATAATAAAAATAAGTAGTTAATTTTCTACCTCCAAAAAGAAGAAAAATATTTTTCTACCCAAACAATTAAAATCATTAAATTGCCCTGAAAATTAAAACAAAAATAAAATATTTTTAGAAAAAATAATCACTAAAATAATCATTATTATTGCACAAAACAATAAAATCATAAACACATTCAATCCAAATAACGAATAAAAATAAAAGAAAACACAAAGAAAGAACAAAGGGAAAAAGGGAGCAATATTAATTTTAAAATGATCACTAATATAAATTAAAATTTGAGTACTGAATCAAATAAAAATAAAACTCTAATAAAAAATAAAATGATAAAAATTAAAAATAAAAACTAAAAGTATAGGTCCATAAATACGGGTAAAAAGAAACATTGTCCAAGAATGATCGAAAAAACCAAAGGAATTGATATCAAATAAAAAATTCACAGAACAAGGACTCAAATGAAAAATAAAGTATATAATTAATTTCAATCAAAGAACAAAATTGAAACAAATAAAAATCTTGGGATCGAAATACATAAGGGTATTTTTTGAAAAATAAATATAGTGTAATTTTGTTCAAAAAATTAAACAATAAGTATCGAAATGAAAAGCAACATATATAACTAATTTGAATTGGAGGACACGGTTAAAAAAATCAAAACAAAATATATAATTAATTTAAATCGAAAGACAAAATCGAAACAAATAAAAATCTTGGCACAGACACAAATAAAGGTATTTTAAAAAAATATTGCACTGTAATTTTGTTAAAATAATTAAAAGAATAGTGACCGAAATTGAAAGTAGCATATATAACCAATTTTAATTCGAAGACACAATTAAAAAAAATTAAAACAAAATATATAATTAATTTCAATTGAAGGACAAAATTGAAACAAATAAAAATATTAGGACTCAAATAAATAGAGGCATATAAAAAAATTACAGTTGAATTATGTTAAAAAAATTCAAATAATAAGGACTGAAATGAAAAGTAGCATATATGATAAATTTCAATTGGATGACACAATTAAAACAAATTAAAACTTGCATAGTGAAATAATTAAAGGAACCAAAAGCAAACTAAAAATCAAACGAATAAGGATTGAATTGAAAACCCACATATATAATCAATTTTAATTGAAGGGCCCAATTGCAACAAATTAAAGTTTCATTTATGAAATCACTAAGAAAAATTCAATAAAAGCGAGGGACTAAAATCAACAAACCAACAATATGAAGATCATACTGTACTTTCTGGCGGTAGGAGAGACAAAAGGGAGAAAAAACGTAAACCTTTCCACCAGCGATTCACGACCATCAGAAGCCGACACGTGCCGCACCAGGTGGCAGAGCACGTTTTAGCGCACTAGTCGACACGGAGAACAGTCTGTTTCCGACCCTTTCGGATGTCGCTCGCATCGCCTTAAAGGTGCGTACGCACGAAACACTACGGGTGTGTCTGTAAGACGCGCCTACAATGTATCCATAAGAAATAATAAAATAAAGGTAAATTATGTAAACACCCCTTGACCCAGTCATAAAGTCAAAAAAAACTGATGTGGAAATTACCTTAATACCCCCGGCACCTATGTCTTGTATTTGTCGTTTTCTTGGGCTATATTAGTATTTTTACTATGCAGGAATTTTGGAAAAACCAAAAACACCCCCAACTATTTTGTGTCTTTTCCTTAACACCCAGGGTAAAAGAGTAGTTTTACTGTGCAAAGAATTTGAAAATACCATCCATGTCCCCTGGAAATGTCGAAAATGACCCTCGTCCCCGGGTTAAATTTTTTCGGTCTTGGGGGTAAAATGATAATATTACCTATCACAATTCACAGTGAATTGTGTTTAGATGAACAGTGAAAAACTATACAGTATATCTGCCACACCTATTATATTATAAGTAATATATATATAACATATCCTTTAAATTTTATTTTTTTATATTAAACAAATCATAAAACGTGTCAATATTTCATTGTGCTCCTAGACATAAATTATTGTGGATTTAATTAGTGAAATTATCTTTTTGCCCTTCAATCCTTAAAATTTAACTCTTGGTGCTTGCGGTATTGTGGACTTTTCCACTGCACTTGTGTCATTAGCAGATTGTTTGAGGTGTTTTTGTCCTTTTCATTTTTATTTGAATTTTGAAAGTATATATTTACCCATGGATGTTGACAAAAAGATGAAAGTTGGGTGGAGGTATTTTTTATTTTTTCATGTGACCGTGAACAGTGAAATAACAACTTTACCCTTAGGTAGGACACAAATAGGTAGCTGATGGTGAGAGTATTTTGTTTTTTTTCATGTTTGATGAACAATGAAACTATTTAAATGCCCTCCTAAAGGACAAAAACATAGGGTTTGCGTTAGGGGCATAATGATACTTTTATGCCTGGTGTTTTCGTTGTTATCGTCAACTACGGGGAATGTTTAGTTAATTCCAGGATTATTTATACCGTTTCGTTTCAGCCAAAATATTTCGTATCAGGTGTCATAACCCAGTTTCTGGTTTATTCCCCAAAATATACCAAAAATAACAAAAATGAAATAAAAGGAGCCGGCGTGGGTAGAAAAAAATCAATGAGGAAATTTTGGTTGTTTTTCGCGAATCCAATCTTATCTCTTTTGTTCCAAAATAGAGGAAAATACAGATTTAAGGCAAAAATAATTCATCATTGGATAAATCTGTATAAAAATTAAGTTAAATGACATAATTATATTTTTATGGGTTGATTCGATTTAGTCGTCGACAAATTTAAAGTTTAATTATGATCGGGAAGTAATTTAAGATCCGATTGAAGGATTTAATTAAGTGCAAGGACTTAATTATACTTTAAATTGGGCTTAGTCAATGAGAAATCAATTTCCTGAATTTAATTGGGGCACAATTGGTAAGAATGGAATTTTCGGAGACAGATTTGAATTTTTTAAGTCAATTATGCGAAATCAGGGGCCAAATTGAACGAGGTGAGAATCTAACGGTCAATTGAGGGTTAAATCGTGCATGTCGGAAACCAGGGACCAAAATAAAAAGGCGCACAAAGCTAAGGATGCTCTTGAAATTCTGACGGGGGTACAATTGCATAAAATTAAAAGTTTAAAACCAATTGGGGATGCAATTAGAACAATTGCAAATTAAAGGACCAAATTGCAATTTCTCAAAAGCCAAATTTGCATGTTCCTGCACTATTCCGACACCTGAACAGTGCAGGAACACGGTGCTGCAGCCTTCTGCCCTTTGCAAATGCAGAGGCTGGAGCCCTCAGCCCTCTGCAAATGCAGAGGCAGAGGCAGCAGCCTCATGCAATGTGCATGAGGAGTGCCCCGGTCACCTATAAAAGGAGGGGGAAGAAAAGAAAGAAAAATTCAGGTAAAAAGGGAAGAAACTGGGCATAACACTGAAGAAAAAAAGAGAGGAGACAGAGGGAAGGGACGAGGGATTTTGCTGAAGAATTTCAGAAAATCTTGGCAAAGAAAAAAAAAAGCAAAAAAACAAAGAGATATCACGAAAAATCACATCTTCTCTCTCGGCAACCAGCTCCCTTTCTTCCCCGTTTCCAGTCAACCTCTCTCTCTCTAGAACCAGAGGACCCGGTGTCTCTGGCGAAGAAACAGAGACAGTCCCGACGACAGCCACGCCAGCCCGTCACCTTCCGACGACCACTCCGGCCACCACAGGCCTCCATTTACGACGCCACCACGACAGGAACCATCACCTCTACCTCCTCTACCCAACGGTACTAACAATTACGCGTTTCATCACAGTCGAAAAACACCACTGTTCAGCTTCTTCCTCACGCCTGCATGCAGTGGGACGTATCCCACTGTTCATGCAGGCTGGGCTACGCGTGAATGGGCCGGGCTCTATGCGCGGCCCAAGTTCTAAGGTATCTGGGCTTCCAGCCCGTGAGGACTGGAAGCCCAGCTCAAATCCTGTGGGCTTCCAACCCACTCAGGCTGGGCTGTCAGCCCACTGCGGCTGACAGCCCAGTCCACACCTGTCTAGGCTTCCAGCCCGTGAGGGCTGGAAACCCAGCCCACTGCGGCTGACAGCCCAGCCCAGAAAAAAAATAAAAAAATACAAATTGATAAAAAAAAAAAGATTTTTGTTTTTTTTACTACTATTATTATTACAAAAACATCAAAAATACAAAAAATATTTTTTTTTTGTTCATACGGCCAAATTCCATGATTTTTCCACACACATTTTTCGTAAAAAATTATGTTGCATGTTTCTCATATTTTAAAACGAAAATTGGATATAGTAACCGGTTTATGATCATTCGTTGGAATTTGGCCAAAATATCAAAAATAATTATTAATATTTTTGTTTCATCTATTAGGGTGTAAATTTACATTGTAAAGTACACCCGCGGATAAAGAGAAATTTTACTACGGTGTAAATTTACATTGTAAAGTACACCCGTAGATAAAAAATGATTTTTACTACGATGTAAAATTACATTGTAAAGTACATCTGTAGATAAAAGAAAAACTTATAACTGAGGTGTAAAATTACATTGTAAAGTACACCCGCAGTAAAAAAAAAATGTTTTTTTGAAAATGCAGTGTAAAAATTTTAACTTAGAAAAACAATCAAACAACAATGCAGCTTACCTTAGGTAGGGTGCACTGGGGGTGATGCGTCTTCCCCTTGCACAACAAGTCCCCTTACGCAAGACTCTCGCACACCAGTAGGTTTCCTAGTGACCGTAATACTAGGTGGCGACTCCTAATAATTATAGTCTAAATTTTACTGCTATAAACAACCCCATTTTCACCGCGCGCTGTTGTCTCCCCCAAATCTAGGGGTGATGGCGAGGCATGAAGCGTGTAAAAATCACCGTCGCGACAGATGGCCACTCCACTGGGGACATTGCTGGACTAAGCTTTGTTTGTTTGATTTTTTTTTCTTTATTTATTTTTGCACGCATTTTTGCCGCTTTAACATGCATTTTTATTGCTTTAGCATCTATTTTACTTGCAACTGATGCATAACATTGAGCTTGAATTATTGGCATCATGCATTTTAATTTCCAGAGTAAACCCAATTTTAAGTTTGGTGGGGATTAGCGGTCTGCCTCATGGCTTTCAGTCGGGGTTCTGATTCGTGAAACATCCAACTATGAACTGAGTGTTTACTTCATAATGGCGGTCATACTGTGCCACAACCATTTCTTGTAAATCCCTACACTACCTTCACGTGAGGTGGTCACTGGGCAGTTCATAGACCTTCTAAGACCTTATTTGAGCCCAAAAATAATTCATCGTTGGATAAATCTGTATAAAAATTAAGTTAAATGACATAATTATATTTTTATGGGTTGATTCGATTTAGTCGTCGACAAATTTAAAGTTTAATTATGATCGGGAAGTAATTTAAGATCCGATTGAAGGATTTAATTAAGTGCAAGGACTTAATTATACTTTAAATTGGGCTTAGTCAATGAGAAATCAATTTCCTGAATTTAATTGGGGCACAATTGGTAAGAATGGAATTTTCGGAGACCGATTTGAATTTTTTAAGTCAATTATGCGAAATCAGGGGCCAAATTGAACGAGGTGAGAATCTAACGGTCAATTGAGGGTTAAATCGTGCAAGTCGGAAACCAGGGACCAAAATAAAAAGGCGCACAAAGCTAAGGATGCTCTTGAAATTCTGACGGGGGTACAATTGCATAAAATTAAAAGTTTAAAACCAATTGGGGATGCAATTAGAACAATTGCAAATTAAAGGACCAAATTGCAATTTCTCAAAAGCCAAATTTGCATGTTCCTGCACTGTTCCGACACCTGAACAGTGCAGGAACACGGTGCTGCAGCCTTCTGCCCTCTGCAAATGCAGAGGCTGCAGCCCTTAGCCCTCAGCAAATGCAGAGGCAGAGGCAGCAGCCTCATGCAATGTGCATGAGGAGTGCCCCGGTCACCTATAAAAGGAGGGGGAAGAAACGAAAGAAAAATTCAGGTAAAAAGGGAAGAAACTGGGCAGAACACTGAAGAGAAAAAGAGAGGAGACAGAGGGAAGGGACGAGGGATTTTGCTGAAGAATTTCAGAAAATCTTGGCAAAGAATAAAAGAAGCAAAAAAACAAAGAGATATCACGAAAAATCACACCTTCTCTCTCGGCAACCAGCTCCCTTTCTTCCCCGTTTCCAGTCAACCTCTCTCTCTCTAGAACCACAGGACTCGGCGTCTCTCTCTCTCCTCCAACAGCCACCATTCAACCACCCATATCCACCCTTATCACCACCTTTAGCCTCCCCTAAACTCCATCTGCTCAGCTGTCCTCTCCGGCGAAGAAACAGAGACAGTCCCAACGACAGCCACGCCAGCCCGTCACCTTCCGACGACCACTCCGGCCACCATAGGCCTCTATTTATGACGCCACCACAACAGGGACCATCACCTCGACCTCCTCTAACCAACGGTACTAACAGGTACACGTTTCATCACAGTCGAAAAACACCACTGTTCAACTTCTTCTTCCTCACGCCTGCATGCAGTGGGACGTATCCCACTGTTCATGCAGGCTGGGCTGCGCGTGAATGGGCCGGGCTTTGTGCCAGGCCCAAGTTCTAAGCTATCTGAGCTTCCAGCCCACTTAGGCTGGGTTGTCAGCCCACTGCGACTGACAGCCCATTCCACACCTGTCTGGGCTTCCAGCCCGTGAGGGCTGGAAACCCAGCCCACTGTGGCTAACAGCCCAGCCCAGAAAAAATAAAAAAATACAAATTGATAAAAAAAAGATTTTTGTTTTTTTTACTACTATTATTATTACAAAAAAAATCAAAAATACAAAAAATATATTTGTTTTTGTTCATACGGCCAAATTCCATGATTTTGTCATACATATTTTTCTTAAAAAATTATGTTGCATGTTTCTCATATTTTAAAACGAAAATTGGATATTGTAACCGTTTTATGATCATCCGTTGGAATTTGGCCAAACTATCAAAAATAATTATTAATATTTTTGTTTCATCTATTAGGGTGTAAATTTACATTGTAAAGTACACCCGCGGATAAAGAGAAATTTTACTACGGTGTAAATTTACATTGTAAAGTACACCCGTAGATAAAAAATGATTTTTACTACGGTGTAAAATTACATTGTAAAGTACATCCGTAGATAAAAAAAAAACTTATAACTTAGGTGTAAAATTACATTGTAAAGTACACCCGCAGACAAAAAAAAATGTTTTTTTGAAAATGCAGTGTAAAAATTTTAACTTAGAAAAACAATCAAACAACAATGCAGCTTACCTTAGGTAGGGTGCACTGGGGGTGATGCGTCTTCCCCTTGCACAACAAGTCCCCTTACCCAAGACTCTCGCAGATCAATAGGTTTCCTAGTGACCGTAATACTAGGTGGCGACTCCTACTAATTATAGTCGTAAATTTTACGGCTATAAACAACCCCATTTTCACCGCGCGCTGTTGTCTCCCCCAAATCTAGGGGTGATGGCGGGGCGCGAAGCGCGTAAAAATCGTCGTTGCGACAAATGGCAAAAAAACAAAACAAAACGACGTCGTTTTTGTCTCGTTTTAAATATCGGTCCGTACCGGAAATACCAGTGAAATACCGTCCGAAACACCACAGAATTACTCCGGGTGTGCCCTTTCGGTGACATGGAAAATTCATTTAGGCAGGAGCTGTGTTGTTGGTCATATCACAGTGTTAGTGATGTGATCAATATATATATATATATAATATTATATTATATATATTTGCAGTATATAATTATATAAAATTGCCAATATATATAATATAATATTATATATATATATAATATTGTTTATGAAATGTATTGAAAATGTAAAAATAAAAATAATTAAATTAAAAATATATATATTATAAAAAAATAAAATTATTATTAACTTTGATTTTATAAAAAATAAAATTACATTTAATATTTTGATTTGTAAGTTTTTTCATATATATAATTAATTAATTATATATGAATAATACAACCCTGAAATAGCACACCGAAACGCTTTGAAACCGAAATGTTTCGTACCAATAGAAAAAACAAAACGGCAACCGAAACAGTATTGATAACCTTAGTTAATTCAATATTTTTTATCTTTTCTTTGGGTAACTGTAGGAGTGTATGCCTTTCACTCAGCATGTGTGTTGTCATTCAACGGTTGAAAATGTTCAGTCGTTGTGTCTCTAGATGAGTTGTCATGGCCTCTTCCATATGGTGGTGCGCGTGTCGTCAGGTGGACGACCGCTGATGGTTAAATTTTCTTTTTTGACCCTTTTTCATGCAGCGAAAAAATGCATGTCGGTTCTCTATGTTTATGAGTGTTTTATTTCAGTCCCTAATCTTTTGATTTCTTTTTTCTTC
Organism: Salix arbutifolia; assembly: GCA_025169955.1. Lineage (NCBI taxonomy): Eukaryota > Viridiplantae > Streptophyta > Magnoliopsida > Malpighiales > Salicaceae > Salix > Salix arbutifolia. The sequence goes on along the minus strand of CM045918.1, from coordinate 3,645,881 downwards.
TTAATTTCTTCTATAGAAGTATTGGTTTTTTCATTTTGACCCTTCAATTGCAATTGACCATATGTTGTTTTTCATTTTAACCCTTATTATTTTGATTCTTGGTTCCTTTAATTTTTGGTTTGCAAGTTTTAATTTGTTTCAATTTTGCCCTCCAATTGAAATTGATTATATATGTTATTTTTCATTTTAGTTATTCTTTTGATTTTTTGTTTGTTTTAAATCCATTCAACTTTTTCGGCCTCAAGGTTTTGATTTTTTGAAGTTTTGTCCTCCAATTAAAATTAATTATATATTTTGTTTTTTATTTTGGTCCTTATATTTTTTAATTTTTATGTTTTTACTTCCTTTGATTTTTTCAATCATTCTTGGATAATCTTTATTTTTTGTCCGTATTTATGTATCTATGGTTTTAGTTTTGATTTTTTTCATTTGTTTTTGTTGAGGTTTTTTTTTGTTCAGTTTAGTCCTAAAATTGAATTTATGTTGGTGATCAGTTTAAAAATGATATTTCTTCTTTTTTTCCTTTTTCATTTTTTTCTGTTTTTCGGATCAAATGAATTTTTTTGAGATCATAATATTTATTTTGGTTTTGTCTTTTTTTTGTTGCTCTTTTGTTACAATTTTTTATTATTATTATTCAAGATAATTTTATAGTTTTCAGCATAGCGTCAATTCCGTGCCGTTCCGGCCGGAACGTGCCATGCCAGTGAGAAAATCGGGACGAAACGACGTTGGTTTCGTCTCAGTGTTCATTCCATCCCTTTTCGGAAATTCCAGCCAAATTCCATCCGGAACACCTCGGTTCCGTTCTGGGTGTGCCGTTTCAGTATCAGAATCAAAACGACGCCGTTCAATTTGTCAATTTCGTCTCTGATTTAAATCACACACATAAAAAGAAAGAAGAGAGTGGGAAAGACTGCGTACTGAATTCAGTTAGAAGAGGAAAAGCATGAGAGTAAAAGAGATGAGAGTGATAAGGCCACCGGAGAGAGTACGGCTGTAGAAATCCTCGTTTATTTTTGGATACGCATCCAGATTCCTCAGTTTCTGGTATACACCCTCCATTTTCTTTCCGTAGGTTTCTCTGCCTGGGGCTGGTTTTACGGCGAGAAGAGGAGGAGGAGGAGGAGGAGCGCCGGCCGGTGAATAGAAGAAGATACGAGTTGTCCTGAGTCTGTCTCCTGCTAAAGAAAGAAAAAAAGACATCACACGAAGACTTGTATAGTTGTATCTATTTTGGGTCAATGGGGTCCACTCTCCGTGGTTTTTTTTTTAATCTTTTTTTTCAATTTTTTTCAACTCATGAATCATCCAACCGAAAAAAACCACGCCATGATAGTTAATTAGTTATATATATTTTATGTTACGGATTTTCACAAAGGACATAATATTTTGGAATTTTAGAGATGTTTCTAATTTTGAGATTATGTTTGTTTGATTTTTTATTTGTATTGTATAATTTAAAATTAATTTATCTTGAATATTAATTATGTTTGTTAAATTAATATTTTATTTTTTTCATATATATATATATAATTAATTATATATGAACAGTACGGCGACAGAAACGGCATGACGGAACGCTCCGAAACCGGAACGTTCCGTTCCAATCGAAAAACCGGAACGGCAACCGGAAGGGTATTGACAGCTATGGCTTTCAGTGTTAACGCAATAATAATGATAAGTTTAGTGATTTTTTTAAAATTTTCTTTTTACTTGTTCTTTTATAAAAGTGTTTTGCTTTTTTTTATTCTTCAAGGCAATTTAATATTTTTTAATTATTCGGGCAGTAATGGTGATGATAATTTTAACAGTTATAGTCATGATAATAATAGTAATGCAGTAATAGATTTTCAATGAAAGGTAGAGAATTAACGAATTATTTTTGTTGTTTAGTTATTGTAGGTGTTTACACAATTTATGTGTTTAATTTAAATTAAGTTATGAAATGAATTAATCCTAATACAGGAAATTAAATGATTCAAGTATTCAAATCTTCTTGTTTTTTTAATAATGGTGATAATTTTATATTGATGATTTCGTTGAAACCTGTTAAACAAATAAATTCATATTGATTTAAAATTCATATTTTTTATTAGAAATTCACACGTCACAAAAATTCTACATAAATTTATTATTTTTCCCAAATAAATAGATTGGTTAATCTCCATATAATCTAGTAAACTTGGTGAATCTAAACACAACTTGAACTTAAATAATCCATTCAAAACAAGGTTGACTTAAAAAATCAAGGTGCATTTGATTTTTTTTTAATATGGAGACAATAATATCTAGTATCAACCCAAGCAACTCAGGTTAACGCGTCCAATTTGTGTCCCTTATCATGAATTTAGTTGGATTTAATAATGAATTCTAGCACAATTTTTTTCCTAGAATCCAAACAGGATAAACAATGAAGGTATAAATAAATAAAGAAAACCCCATGATTGTAACAAAACGAAACAAGATTCATATATATATATATATATAACTCATTTTTTTAATACAAGTTGTATTTAATACAAAAATAAATAGTAATAAAAATTAAAAATCAAAATTAAGAGTATAAATATATAAATACAAATAAAAATAAAAATTATCCCATAATGACTAAAAAAATTCAAAAATCAAAATTAAAGCAAAAAATAAATATCAAAATAAAAATTATATATATCTTAAAGCCAATGGCTCGTGTGTTTATATATAATCCATCTTTTCAAATTCATTGATCTATATATAATCCATCTTTTCAAATTCATTGATCATTACCCGTAAATTATTCAACACATTATTATTAACCAAAGCATCAATCCCAATCTTTTCCTAAAATAACGTCTGCATCAGCAAAAACATCCAACTCCACCATCACAACTCGTGGCTGAATATCCACCTTCGTTGTCGAGGAAGATAAAGGGAAAGACAAAACTCATTTGACTGATTTCATCACATCAGGAATTTGAACGATCTGCACGACAAGTTATTGCTAAAATATTCCTAAAACCAACTTTGGCCAAGTCAAGACAAAAGTCCTTGATTAATCCCAGATTGAATTAATAGCCTGTGTTTTTATCAGTTGAGGAGATGGACACCTTAATTATAAGATAAAACTCTCTCTAATTTATAACCTATCATATTTTTAATTATCAGGTGATCAATCATGGGGTACCACAGCAACTTCTCAGCTCGATACTTGATGGGTGCAAAGGTTTTTTTGATCTGGCAGAGGAGGAGAAGGAAGAGTTTAAAGGGAACCATTTACTGGACCCGATAAGGTCTGGAACCAGTTTTAATGTTTCAGTGGAAAAGGCTTTCTACTGGAGGGATTTTCTCAAGGTTTTTGTACATCCGGTGTTCTACTCACCTACCAAACCTGCTGGCCTCAGGTAAATTCTATCCTTTTCTCTTGGATAAGATAGAATTTTGCGAGAAAACTCATGAAAGCTTACAAAATTTTAAGTTTTTGGATGGACCCTTTTTATATGTAGTGAAATTTCATTAGAGTACTCCCAGAGAGTTAGAGAAATAGCAAGGGGGTTACTGAAAGGAATATCAGAAAGTTTGGGACTGGAAGGAAGCTATATAGACAAGGCCCTGAATTTGGAACAGGGGAAACAAATATTTATTGCAAATTTATATCCAACATGTCCACAGCCAGAACTAGCGATGGGCATGCCCCCTCATATAGATCATGGCTTGTTGACACTTCTAATCCAAAATGGTATCGGTAGCCTTCAAATTCAACACAAAGGGAAGTGGGTCAACGTTGGTACCCACCCAACTCTTTCCTGGTTAACACTGGAGATCACCTTGAGGTGGATTCTAACTTCCTGATCAAATTTGAAGATTGCCAAGGCTAAATAATTCTGTTAAAAGTGTGAAGTTCTTCGTGTTTTTTTGTTATTAGATTTTGAGTAATGGAAGGTACAAGAGTGTTCTTCTCCGAGCAATGGTGAACAGCAAGGGTACAAAGATGTCCATAGCTATGGCACATGGACCATCACTAGACTCAGTTGTCAGCCCAGCACCAGAGTTATTAGTGAGCAGTAAAGGCGATGAACCAGCAGCATACATTGGCATGAAATATAAAGACTACCTGGAACTTCAGCAAAGCAACAAGCTGGATGGGAAATCTTGCTTGGATCGAGTTCGAATTTCAGCAGTTAGCTGCTGCTTCTGTGTGTGTATACCAAACCATGAAAGTAATAATTATACTTCTGTGATTTTATGAAAGAGTGGATAAAGAATCTGAATGTAATCAAAATTATTAAAGATTTCTTGTAAAATATAAGAAGTGGGTCGATCTTTTGTAGACAATGAAGCTCAGGAAAACAAAATATTATGCGGTTCTTTGTCTGCAGTGCCCTCTTATAGCTATGTTTGTTCATGCAGTTAATTTGCAGTGGCATGCTATTACAATGGCTGCCCTGCTGCAGATGGCAGGGACTTTAGCTGTTGATTTGATGATTTTGCACTATCAATGCATGGTGCATACCTTCTAGCAAATGGGAGACGTTCCGCAGGGAGCTGTGGGGTGGTGTCTATATTCATGCTAACAGGTTCCATCACCGATCAACACAACTCGGAAGACAGCCAAAATTGATTAAAAAGAAAACCCATTTCTTAAAAAACATGATCGAAATGAAAATCCAAACAAAATGACTAAACAAGAAGTAAGGAGGACCAAAACTCAATCAATAATAATAAAGTTATTTAGTTGGCGCTGACATATCGTAAACTAGGTACAAGTTATATGACTCAATAAATTTAATTAATTTTATCGAGTCAACTTGCAATTTCATTTGTTATTGAGTTTTAATTCGATTTTACATGATATATGTATGTTAACTCATAAAATTGTATGATTTTTTGAGTTAACTCGCAAATTTAACAATCTTAATCTACATTATTCAGAGGCAATGAGATGAAAAAAGAATATAAAAATATAATTATAGAAGGTAAGGTAATTATTTATGTATCTATTTGGTTTTGTTAAGATGAATAATATATATATAAAAAGAATATATTTTACTCTAATTATTTTTATTTTAGTTTATATTAAATGTTAAAATTAATAATATTATAATAATTATAGCTATAAAACCAGCCTCACATGCTGATTCAAGACCTAACAGACATAAGAAATGGATCAATCCGAGTTATAAGAAATATATAAAGGATTGACTTGACGTAGTAAGAATTGGGTTGGCCAAAATAAAACATGGTTGACACCTGTTGATTTTTAAAATTCTTTTTGCCAAAAAAGTTTATTTTGATTATTTAAAAGAACAAAAAACAAGAAGAAGAAGAAGAAGAGAAAAACAAATTTAGGTCAATCTTGGTCTTTTTGTCCCGTGTAAACCTTTAAATTGGATTTTAAAACTATTATAGTAGTCCTTTTTATCTTTATATTGATCTAGTCAACCCAAGTTAACTTTTTGTACCCATGAGTTGGGCTTTGTCCTGAGTCGATCCCAAGTCGAGTTATAAAATTAGGATAATAATATTTTATTCTTAAAATGACCTAAGTATATACAGGTTGACCCTTCCCACTCATGGCCCAGTCTTGCTCTGGATTGATCCTCATATTAAATTTTTAAGCTATAATAATAATAATTATTATTATCTATGTTGCACCCCATCGCGAGAGCGCGGCGTCGTGGCGACCCTCCCCATGTTCGGGGGATTCAATATTGGGGTCTAATCTTTATTTTTGTGAAAAGGAAGTCGCCACCTAGTATTATGGTCACTAGGAAACCTAAAACTGTTTTTTCAGAGATTCTAAGGTAAGGGACTGGTTGCGTAAAATGAAGGTTTTAGCACCCCTAATACGCCCTACCTAAGGTAAGTTGCTTGACGTTTTGGTTTGTTTATGATTGGTTATGGTTTTGATCTTTCAAAGAATATGTTGGTTAAATGATAATGATATATTACCCCCACCGAATATTTTGGATATTAACCAACACCGACAGTGAATAATAGCATATCATCCTCGCCGAATATTTTGGTTATTAACCAACACCAACAATGAATAATAGCATATCATCCTCGCTAAATATTTTGGATAGTAATCCCTTAGGATTTATTTATCTAAACATCGACAATGAATAATAACATACTATCCCCACTGAATATTTTGGATATTGACCCCTTAGGATTATTTATCCAAACATGTTGTAAAATCTCAAAATGCAAGAACATGATGTTTTTTTTGCATACGGCCAATACAATATGCTAATGTATTGGCCGTATGCAAGAAAACAACATATTTTTTGTCTTTAATAAATATATTTTTATACAAATTTTTATTTTTTTGTATTTTTTTCTTTATTTTTCTTTATTTTTTTATTTTTTATTTGCTGAGCCTCCATCCCCCTGCATGGGTTGGGCTGCGGCCCACCTAATCTAATACTGGGCTCCGGCCCACGTAAACTCTGACTGGGCTCATAGTCAGAATGGGTTGGAGCCTAGTTTTTTTGTTCAGGCCGGGCACAAGCCGAATATTTTGGATATTATCCTCTTAGGATTTATTTATCCAAACACTGATAGTGAATAATAGCATACTATCCCCGCTGAATATTTTGGATATTGACCCCTTAGAATTTATTTATCCAAACACCGACAGTGAATAATAGCATACTATCCCCGCCGAATATTTTGGATATTGACCCCTTATGATTTATTTATCCGAATACCGACAGTGAATAATAAATTCCCAAAAATAAGATTTTAATATTTTTTGAAATATTGGCCAATACCCTTTGGATTTTTACAAACATGTTGTAAAATCTCAAAATGCAAGAAATGATTTTTCTTTGTGAAATCCATGCTAAAACACATTTTCTCTTCGAACTCCAAGATAATATATATTTTTTGAAAGAAAAGGAATTTTTTTAAAATATACTAGTGTATTGGTCGTATGCAAGAAAATAACACATTTTTTTTCTTTAATAAATATATTTGTATACAAATTTTATATTTTTTTTCTTTATTTTTCTTTATTTTTTATTTATTTTTTTATTTGCTGGGCCTCCAGCCCCTTACATGGGCTAGGATGCGGCCCACCTAATCTAATACTGGGCTCCGGCCCACGTAAACTCTGACTGGGCTCATAGTCAGAATGGGCTGGAGCCTAGTTTTTTTGTTCAGGCCGAGCACAAGCCCAACTTGACTGGCCCTGCAGGGAGTGAATTAATTTCACTCCCCGCGCATACAAGAAGAAGATGAACAGTAGATGGCAGATTTTCGAGTGTAATGAACGGCACACCTGTTAATACTGTTAGGTAAAGAAGGTCTATGTGGTTCTTATGGTCGTGGTGGCGTCGGAAATGGTGGCTTGTGGTGGCCGGAATGGGCTCCGGAAAGTGATGGTTCGAGCTTGCTATGACAGTGGACGTTGCCTCTACCTTCGCCTGAGATGATGGCTGAGTTTCTGGAGAGGTAGTGGAGAGTCTGGTGACGACGGAGTGGAGCGAAGTGGCTGGAGTTGGTGGCCGGAGTCGCTGAACTGAGAGGGAGAGAGAGACAGAGGCTCCTCTGGTTTTAGAGAGAGAAGACGGTCGATTGACCTAGAGAGAAGAAAAAGAAAAGGAAAGGAGTTGGGGATGCCGGGGGTGTTTACAAAAAATTACTAGAGTTTTCTTACATGAGATTTGCCTCTTCTCCGATCAAACTGCTTCCCCTTTTTCACTCTGTTTTTTTCTCTCTTTTTTCTGCGTGAAAAATCTCTTTTTTTTCTTCCTCTCTTTTGTTAACCTTCTCTCTTTTTTCTTTTTCTCCCCTCCTTTCACTCCTCTGCATGCAACTATTTATAGCAGATAAAAACAAACCTTCGGTTGCAAAAATATGAATGCAGTGCCGCCGTTGAAATTTTAATGCAGGACGCTCCTGAACATTTAAGGCCAGGCACACCGGAGCACGCCGAAACATGCATGCAGTGCAATTTTCAAGAATATTTAAGAAGGTAAAAGTATAGTTTGGTCCCTCAATTTATAATTGCTCTAATTGTAACTCCAATCGGATTTAAACTTATGATTTTATGCAATTATATCCCATCAAAAATTCAATCTCAACCTTAGCTTTGCGCGACCTTTTTATTCTGGTCCTTGGTTTCTGATTTTCACGATTTAACCCTCCATTGGCCATTAAACTCTCAATTTGTTCAATTTTGTCCTTGTACCAAGATATATTTTTTTTTGATATATTTTTTCGGAAATATAAAAATAATGAGTCAAAAATTGGGTAGCAACAATCTATTCATACCTTAGTTTGGCAATTTTTGAATGGAGAGTTTTTTACAATGATATAATGATATTTTGTTAATAAAAAATAAAAAATATTGCATTTGAAAGCACCTTTTTTTTATACCTATTGTTTTGAAAATATAAAAATTCACTTCAAAATTATCAAATGGACAAATTTATTTTTATATTTTTATCTCTTTAACTAAACATATTTATGTTTTTTATCACAAGATATTAATTAAATACTACCTAAAACACAAAAATATATTTAAATAAAGATACGAAGAGAGATATAAAATAATTTGTTGAGACAATTTTGAACAGTTATTTTTTATTGTTTTTAAAAAATAATTTATCAGCTTGCACATTTGTTTTAAACACTTTATTTGACTTGATCTGGACTTAGTGTAGTGTAATCACCAAAATTAGTAGTAGTAGTAGTAGTAGTAGTAGTAGTAGTGGTAACTAGTCTTTGTAATTCTTTTAGATTAATATAACATGAATTTGATTATTTGATATTAGTGATGACTTTAGAGAATTATGAAAAATATATTTAGTTTTCTAAATTCTAACTTTTAAATCAATAAAACTAATCTTATAAGTGGGTTTAATTTTTCTTTTTTAAAAAAGAAAACGTTAGTCTTTTGAATTCCATGGGGGTCTTTGTCATCCTAGGACAAAGGGGAGTGCTATCTTGACTACATATTCAATTTCATCCACGGGTAATAATAATAATAATAATAATGAACATGGATTGTATTTTTATAGACTAACTTCTTTCATCTATTATCGTATAGATGTTAGAGAATAATATAAATCATATTCTGGGGCCTTACCTACAAGCTTAAGCTTTTACGTGAGATGGTTCCTTAACATGGTATCAAAGCAAATGACAACGCATGCATCTCTATGGTGGGAGAGCAGACTCTCAAGTCCCCTTTGGTGTCTAACACTATGCATCCATGGTGGTGAATTCCACACCATGAATACCCTCATTTCACACTTTCCATTCCTAAAAAATGAGGCCATGAAATCTGAAAATGACAAATGAGGATGCATATCAGGAAAGTAACCCCATCTTTTCCCATCCGCAAATATATGACTCAACTCCTCAGGCTTCCTCTGATGATCCTTGGACCTCTTATTCTCCATTCCAGTCATCTGCCTTGTTTCACCACCAACACCACTACTATTATCCACTAAATTTTTATTTGCACTCAGATTATTATCCCCCTTATAATCTTTAACTCCCTCCAAGTTCGATACATCATTCAAGCTCTTACCTTTCATCAAATTTCTCCCATCATCCCCATCTGATCCATTACTCAGATTATTACCCCCCTTATAATCTTTAACTCCCTCCAAGTTCGATACATCACTCAATCTCTTACCTTTCATAAAATTTCTCCCATCATCCCCATCTGATCCATCACTCAAGCTCTTATCTTTCATCAAATTTCTCTCATGACCCTCATGCAATACAATACCATTTCCTTTAAAAATCACATCCTTACCAATATTACCATCACCATCCTTCAAAAATTTTCCATTATCTTCATTCAATACTCTCTTAACCTCACCTCCCTTCTCTCCAACTTTCGCATTGCGGATCATCTCCAAACCACTCAAACTCCTCTTCTCACCAAAAGGGTTCCTCTTAAACTCACTCAAAATCATCTTCTGAATAACCTTATCACCCCTAGTTAACCCAGTAACACCAACCCCATCAGGGTCTTGCAACAAAGGATTAGTCAATGGATTCAAAACTTCCAAATTCGACTTAAACATTTTATCCCTTCTCAAAAAATCACTATTTTTATCAAACCAGTCACCCCACCATTCTCTTAAGGGTGACACCTTTTTACCTATTTTCAACAACAACGCATCTTCAATACTCTTAACTTCACTCAATTTTCTCTTAACCTCCTCATCGACAACAATATCATCACTGCCAAACGCGGTCTTACTTTTATAACCATCTACATCTGCTTACTCCCTCCTCCGTCATCTGTCAACGGCATCTTCCCAAAAATGCTCCGCAACCGCCGCCGTCCCCGTTACAGTCCGCAAATATGCGCTGTTATCGCCGCTCTCCTCCTCCTCTTCTCAGTCTCTCTCCTTTACACTCGCCTCTCTTCCTCCCCCCAACACAGCACAGTTCCTTCTTCATTCAAAACCCAAGCTAGCGAGTTCTCAATAGCAATTGACAAGATCGATGAACAAGACACCATTAAAGAAGAAGAAGGAGATCACCAGAACGACATGAATGAAGACCAAAATGACACCGAGGAAGACACGAAAAGGCCCGCGATTTCCTCTTCTGGGTATTACATGGATCATGTAACCGGTTCAATTAGAAGGTATTTGAATAAGAAATCGATAGAAAATTATGAGTTCGAATCTCACCATCCCCATTCTATTTGATAAAAATTAAACACAAAGCAATGTGGGCCTGTGTGCAAGTTTCAAGCCCAAAGGGCTTTCACTTGAGGGTGTGTGTTAAAAAATAATATAAATCATATTCTGGGGTCTTACCTACAAACTTAAGCTTTTAGGTGAGATGGTTTCTTAACCATAGATTCAAATAATTTATATTGTATAAAATGTGTTAAACTCATGCATGTCATTATATGATTTATACTGTATATTCTACACACTACGAATTGGATCGGTCAAAACGAAAGGAAATCAATCAGTGGCCAAAAAAATAATTAAAGTCGTCGAGAGATTGCATGGTCATAGGCTATTATATTAATAAGAGAAAAAAACCTATTGATGGCCTCCACCTGCAAAGTCAAGCTCGTCTCCAAAGGTGATGCATGAGACTAAACAGAGAAAGAGAAAATGGTGGAGGACGAGGAGGCTTCCTTGAAGTTTCCAGGTCAATAAGAGAAGAGAAACTAAGGAAAGAATCTTGTCTGCTCCCATCTTGCAACTCGCAGAAGATAATTTAAAAGGTGTGTTCTCGATTCGAGTGAGAGCTACTACAAACAAAGACTACTGAAAGAAAAATGAAAAACAACGAATTATTATAATTTTCTTTTTTTTTACACATCTCAAGTTTTTTGTCACTATATAACATCCCTTGGAGATGATCTCATTAAACATTGAATCAGAACATTATTAAGATTATAATTGTATTTTTTTTTAAAAAGGCTTTTTTTAATAATAAAAATAAAAAATTACAAAATCAAACACCAACCCATTTCCTAGATATTTTTTGAGAAGAAAATATCCTCTTAAAAAGCATAACAAAAACATTTATAAAAAATTAAATTCTCAATTAATCCAATATCTATCGATGAATTAAAAAAAAAAAAGTTAAAATCATTAGACCAACAAATCATATCAACTAGCCAAATCAGTGAGCAAATCCATTGACTTTATAAAATTTAGTAAAATAGCTTTTTTTAAAACAATTTTTTTAATATAAAAATGAGTTTCAATTAAAAAAATACATCACACCATCACACCAAATTTATAAATATAGGCAACCTATATTAATCAAACTACTCCTCTTATCTCTGCTCTGCAACCTATATTATATAAAATAAAATAAAATAGACAAAAATAAATTTCGTAAAAGAAAAGAAAAAAATAGAGTAAAAAGTTGTGTTCTCGATTCGAGTGAGAGCTAATACAAGCAATGACTAATGAAAAAAAAATGAAAAACAACGAATTATTACAATCAGGTGACGATCCTATCTTCCCCCCGAAGCTCTCTCTTTGATCTTATGCTGTGTAACATCAGGCTCCAAAACTGTTCATTTCGTGTTCTTGAAAATGCCTCCCTTGGTACTTCCCGCACGCACTTAATTAATGATCTCATTAAAAAACAATTATTCGAGGAAACTCCTATTATTTTTGTAAAGTATATTTTGTGGATCTAGGTAAACGAGTAAAATATCGGCTATCTCAGGCTCTAACAAAAAATACACGCCCTGACTTGAACTCAAAATCTCCTGTGCAGATCTCAAGCTCTTTGTCACCACGCAACGCCTCTTGGAGACAATCTCATTAAACATTGAATCAGAACAGTGATTAAGATTATAATTTTTTTTAAAGGCTTTTTTCTTACTTAACTATATAACAATACAAATAAAAAATTACAAAATCAAACACCAACCCATTTTGTGGATATTTTTTGAGAAGAAAATATCTTTTTAATAAGCATAACAAAACCGTTTATAAAAAATTTAATTCTCAATTAATCCAATATATATGGATGAATTTAAAAAAAATTGTTGGACCAATGAATCATATCAACTAGCCAAAGTAGCGAACAAATCCATTGACTTTATAAACTTTAGTAAAATAGCTTTTTTTAAAACTATTTTTTTAAAATATAAAAAAATACACAATAAAAAAGTGAGATTCAATTTTAAAAAAAATACATCACACCAAAATTATAAATATAGGCAACCTATATTAATCAAAGCATTCCTCTTATCTCTGCTCTGCAAAGTATTTTTGGTGGAAAAAAGCCATTTCAAGTCAATAACAGGAAAAATGACCAGGTTGTGTCATATGTAAAATTATCAGGCTTTATTGAGTAATTATATATGATCCACTTCTATAAGTCGTGATTACTACTTTTGTAATACCATATAAAAAAACTACCATCTACATTCATACTTATTAACGACCAAACTGATATGAAGAGTCCATGCAATCATTTGATGGATCTGATAACTTTGCATTATTAGCTCTATAATCATCTTCTTGCAACTGGTATGGGGTAAAAAAAGGCTTAGGAGGCATTCGCAGGGACTCAACATCTAATTCAAGCATCTCTACAACTTTATGCATTGAGGGGCGATCAATAGGCTTCAATTGTATGCACCACAAAGCTACAATAATCATCTTTGTTGTTGTCTTCTTTTCATGTTCTGTGGCATCTTCTTGTACTTCTATGTCCTTTCCTTCACTAACCTGGTCATAAACCCATGAATGGAAGTCAATTTGGCTTGAATGATTTACCGATGCATTCAAGTTCTTTCTTCTTCCTACCATTTCCATTAATAACCTCCCGTAACTATAGACATCAGCTTTGTATGAAACACCTCCAATACTCTTATAAAATAGTTCAGGAGCCATGTATCCAATTGTCCCTCTAGCAGCAGTGAGGGGGACAGTGTTATTATTTGTTGGGTATAATTTGGCAAGTCCAAAATCTGAGACTTTCGGAATAAATTTCTCATCAAGTAGAATGTTGTGGGGCTTGATATCAAAATGTAAAATTTGCATATCACAACCTTGATGTAGATATTCAATTCCTCGAGCCACCCCAAGAGAAATCTCATAAAGCTTCTCATTGCTTAGTGGGACGCTACCTTGCCTAGAAAAAATGTACTTTTCAAGAGACCCATTAGGCATGAACTCGTATATAAGAGCACGCTTCGATCCCTCCACGCTGAAGCCTAGAAGGTGCACGACATTGACATGGTGAATTCTTCCAATAGTGGCAACCTCGTTGATAAAATCTTGTCCATTGGCTTTTGAATTGCCCAATAATTTAACTGCTGTGAAACGACCACTACGAAGTTTTCCCTTGTACACTGAGCCAAAACCTCCTTCACCCAACTTGTCTTTAAATCCGTTGGTTATCTTCTTAATCTCCGAGTAAGTGTACCTTATCGGCATGAGATCATTATCGTGACTTTGCAAGAATTTTTCAATACTGTCGTACATGGATAAATGTCTTCTTCGCCATTTATAGATGAGTAAAGTCAGAAGACATGGTAGCCCACATGGAAATAATAGCACATGATATATTACTGTGTAGAGGCATTACAAAAAAAGAAGTCAATATAGAAAACATTCCAAAAATTTCATGTGACTTTTATCATGGTGCTTCATTTTTTTTTAAGTTTAACCAGAAATCCATGAAAGTTTTTTTTCAAATGTCAAATTCCTAGTATCAAAAATTAAAATAATTTATAAATATTTCATTGATTTTATGTGCGAGTATATATATGTGATTAATTTGTGCATTCTAAGTCTTCTATTTCAAAAAATGATCATCAGGGCTCTCAACACTCTAATAAATACCTCATGAAATTGAAAAGAAAACAATATCCATGCAAGTCTAAGAAACAAACAATAAAGGGAATGACAAGAACTTTCTAATGCTTTAAATCAGTATTGTTCATAATTGAGAACAAAAGTAGAAAGAATAATAGATACATTAATTGATGCAAAAATGACACAAATTTAACATAAAGTCAAAACTTGAAATAGTTGGGGGGCTCCTAAGAAATATCTAAATTTATGTTAATTCTATGGGATACAACCGCAATGAAAACAAGTCATGAACAATAATTATTTCTTGAGCTGTAATTTTTGTTCGATGATATATTTATTGTTTCACTGCAAGCTGATAAAAGCAAAGTAAAATACTCACCGATAAAGGCAAGTATCGCAGGGAGAAACAGCATGAGAAAGCTTAGTAAAAGTCGAGGGGTGGTGTACCGGAGATCACAAGAAAAAGCTGCCAAATAAAAACACAATGACATAAGAAGAAGAAGAATGATTGAAATTTTTTAGGGTCTTTTATTTATTCATTAGAAAAATATTACACAAAATAAATTAACTCACCCCACATCCCAGTTCGACAAGCTATCCAGGTGATACCTGTAATCACCAAAATAAAATATGATCAATTAAAAAAGTTCATATAATAGCGAATAAAATAAATGAATGAGACCCTAATGTTCCTCCTCACCTTCATGAAACAAGCTGTACGAGTCTCCGGCTGCATATAAAGAGAGAAGAGAAGGGTCAACAGTGTTGATATTTTACAAACTTTTAATATTAAGCTCAGAGTGTTATGCGGACAGGTCGATTTAATACACTACTTGAGGTAAGCTGAGAGAGAGAGAGGGGACGTACGATATGGTTCTGTAAAATCATAGTAAGTATTATTGTGCCATTGAAGCTCGAACCCATCTGCCAAAATATCATGGACATCTGTATACGACATATTTCTCACATTTTTTGGAACAGGATACATCAAATTTACACGGCACAAGTCAGGTACATCCTTCAACTCAGGCCCATCAACCATGACATACGAATGGCCTTCCATGTTGACACAGCTGGGAGAAGAGTTATGTGCAGTACCACTGCCATTTTTGCAAGAAGAAGTATCCATAATATAATCTGGAAGAGGATTCTGTATTTCATTTTCGCAACATATAAAAGCTAACACAGATCTCTCTTCCCCATATTTATAATCAAAATAATAATAATAATTACTATAATTATTATAGAAATTCAGAGAGGAGAGCACTGCTTGTGTAAGAGAATGATGAGGGATGGAGAAGCAATCATCCTTCTGAACAGCAGGATTCACAAGTCGAATTGTGGAGTCACTGTAATTGATTGCCTCAACATAATATTTTTCCATGTTCAACTGTAATGTTTGTAGAGAAACAACTCATGTGGACTGAAATCAAGGCTGAAGACAGTAACGGCAGCAACAATATAAATGGAAGTCAATGCAGTAACGGCAGCAATGAAAATAAAAAGGAAACAATTACAGAGGATGAAACGCATGCAATCTGCAGATAACGGTAACCACATTAAAAAGGAAAGAATTGATTGCAGAAGTAATGCAGCAACAAATCTGCAATTAACTCTGCAGATCACAATTGAAGAAGAGCTGATTTTTGTATAGTTACGTTACAATTCAAATCAAATGTAATCTGTATAAATAATAGTGCAGCATGTAAGGAAAACATACAAGACAATAAAATACTCTGTTTTTCTCATCTCTGTTATTCAGCATTTTAAAACCTTTTATGGTATCAGAGCCTTCAAAAGACAAACGTCTAACCTAATGTCTTCCCCAAATACCACCACAGCAGCAGCCCACTCCTCTGTCATCTCCATGCCAACCGTTACTACGGTAAAACTAACCATGATAATTTTCTTCTCTGGAAAGCACAATTAGTGCCATATTTCAAAGGCCAAGACCTTTTTGGATACATTGATGGTAGCATCCCTAAACCCCCTAAACTCATCTCTGTAACTGATTCTGAAACTACCTCTGAAAGATTGAATGCAGCATACTCTCATTGGATTCGTCAAGATAACCTTATCCTAAGCACACTTATGACTTCTCTATCTGAACCGATCCTTGCTCAAGTTGTAAATTATACAACATCCATGGCTGTGTGGAATGCCCTAGACGAGACCTTCTCCTCACGATCTCGTGCTCGCATCCTACAAATTCGCACCCAACTTGCCACTGCCATGAAAGGCAACAAGTCAGCCAGCGAATACTTCCAGTCTATTAAAAGACTCACTGATGAACTAGCAGTTGCTGGACAGCCTCTAAACCATGATGATATCATAACTTATATTCTTGCAGGTCTCAACCATGAATATGACAGTTTTGTGGCCTCAATTTCAGCACGAATCGACAGCATCACTCTTGAAGAGATTTACTCTCTCCTGCTGACATGTGAAGCTCGAATTTCTCGACACCAGCTCACTCCCTCTATCCAGCAACCATTTGCAAATATGGCGCAAAGACAGAACCATTATTCAAGGCGAGGAGGCTTTCGTGACAGGGGGCGAATCCCCAATCGTGGGGGATTCAATTCCACCCACAGAAACAATCACCAGTCCTACCATACTCAATCCTCCATCAACTGCCAAATCTGTGGTAAAACCGGACACAATGCTAAGAAATGTTATTTTCGTTTTGATCTGTCTTACCAGGAATCACCATCACTGCCATCAAAACAAGCATTGGCAGCAATACGAAATGTTTCCAATTCTTGGGAAACACCATGGCATGCGGACACAGGAGCCACACATCATGTGACAAATAATATTGCTGATTTGAATCTGCAGAAAAATGACTACACTGGTGCTGACAGTGTGCAAGTAGGTAATGGGCAAGGTTTGCAAATCTCTAAAATTGGGTCTTCTAAAATTACAACTCCTTACTCTACATTTTTGCTGAACCAAGTTCTTCTTGTTCCAGAAATACAACAGAATTTACTCTCTGTACATCAATTCTGTGTTGACAATAATGTTTATTTTGAATTTCACTATTTCTATTTTCTTGTGAAGGATTACTCGGGGAAGGTCCGTCATCGGGGATATCTCGATGATGGACTCTATCAGTTCACCAATCACTCCAAAATTCCTCGCGTCTTTTCCAGTATTCGCATTCATGACTGGCATCGTAGACTTGGTCATGCGTCCAATTCAGTGGTTAATAAAATTCTCTCTATCCTTCCTTCTCCCGTAGAGATATCTAAAACACACAATGTGTGCCCTGAATGTCAAATGGCAAAAAGCCATAATTTGCCTTTTAAATCATCTAAATTTATTTCTTCGAAACCATTAGATTTAATTTTCACCGATGTGTGGGGACCCGCTTCAACGGAATCCACATCCGGTGCTAAATACTATGTCAGCTTCCTTGATGATTATTCCAAGTTTTTATGGTTGTTCCCTATTAAATTGAAATCTGACGTTGAACAAGTATTTCTAAAATTTCAGGCATATGTGGAAAAACAATTTGACCGCAAAATAAAAGCAATCCAATCAGACTGGGGCGGTGAGTATCGACGTCTAAATAATTACTTCCACCAAAATGGTATTCACCACCGTCTTGCTTGCCCATATACCCACCAACAAAATGGTTCAATTGAACGGAAACACCGACATATTGTCGAAGTCGGTTTAAGCCTGTTAGCACATTCCAAATTACCTATGATTTATTGGGAAGATGCTTTTCAAACCGCAACCTACATTATAAATCGACTTCCAACTCCTGTTTTAAACCATAAATCCCCCTATCAAATTCTTTTTCATCGACTCCCCGATTATCAATTTATGCGGGTATTTGGATGTGCTTGTTGGCCAAATTTAAGACCATACAACAAGAATAAGCTGAATTTCAGATCTAAAACGTGCATTTTTATTGGTTATAGTCCTTGTCATCTAGGGTACAAATGTTTGGATCTCTCTACGGGTAAAATCTATGTCTCACGAAATGTTGTTTTTGATGAATCTCTCTTCCCATATTCAGCAAAATCTGCACCTGTCATTACTTCATGCGAGCCTTCTTTGTCCGTGTCTCTTCCCCATCAATTAAATGTGTCTCACTCCCCAGGTCCCACGAATTTGCAAACTAACCACATTACTACATGCACACCACCTGCACATTTTGTCTTGTCTTCTGCAGATCCAAATCACCAGCATTCTTCAGCAAATCTGACAGAAACTGAATCAGCTCCACTTTCAGCCAGATCTTCCCCTACTGCCCCGACAGCACCTCTAGTGACAGAGTTGTTTCCTTCCAACACACACTTCATGATCACCAGATCGAAAAATAATATTTACAGGCCCAAACAACAGAGTGATGACTTCATTCGTCATCCCCTACCAAAGGCACTCCTAGCAGAAATCACTCCTAGTCCAGCAGAACCATCTTCCTTCAGCCAAGCTTCAAAATCCCTGCACTGGAGAGAGGCCATGAATAAAGAATTCACAGCATTACTACAGAATGGCACGTGGACTCTTGTATCCCCTCCTGCAGCAGCCAACATTGTTGGTTGCCGATGGATATATAAAATCAAACGGAATGCCGATGGAACCATTGAGCGTTATAAAGCTCGTTTGGTTGCTAAAGGATTTCACCAGCAGGAAGGGATCGACTTTTCTGAAACTTTCAGCCCAGTCGTCAAACATACCACCATTCGTCTTGTTCTTGCCATTGCTGTCTCCTCCAACTGGAATATCAAACAACTAGATGTGCAAAATGCCTTCTTGCATGGTGATTTGCAAGAAACGGTATTCATGACTCAACCACAAGGCTATGTTCATCCACAGTATCCAAACCATGTGTGTCAACTGCATAAATCCCTCTATGGATTACGTCAAGCTCCCAGGTCTTGGTTCTCCAAACTGTCCACAGCACTCAAAATTTTGGGATTTATTGAGAGTAAGGCAGATACATCCCTGTTTGTGCTCTAGACATCAACATACATCGTATATCTCCTCATATACGTGGATGACATATTAATCACGGGCTCCAATTCTGCAGCCATCACAGCCATCATTCATTCTCTGCAGACTGACTTTGCAGTAAAAGACCTCGGCAATCTTTCCTATTTTCTTGGTGTTGAAGCTCTTTGGTGCCCAGAAGGAATGTATTTGACTCAACGCAAATACATTGTTGAATTACTCCATAAAAGCAAAATGGAACATGCCAAACCATGCAGCAGCCCTATGGCCTCCAATTGCCATCTTACTACCACAGATGGTACTCCTTTTGCTGATATTGGTCTCTACCGTAGTGTGGTTGGGAGCCTGTAATATCTGGCCTTTACTAGACCTGATTTAGCCTTTGCTGTGCATAAAGTTAGCAAGTTCATGCACAATCCACTTGATTCTCATTGGCTTGCTGTCAAGCGAATACTGCGCTACCTCAAACACTCCATCTCCACTGGTTTATTTCTCACCAAAAGTGCAGATTTTCACTTGCAGGCATTCTCTGATTCCGACTGGGCAGCTGACAGAGATGATCGCAGATCAATTGGTGCTTATTGCATCTACATGGGGTCCAATTTAATTTCGTGGCGTTGCAAACAACAACCTACGGTTGCTCGAAGCAGCACTGAAGCCGAATACAAAGCCATTGCTAACGCTGCCGCAGAACTCACTTGGATCAAATCAGTACTCACTGAACTTGGTTTGCCGTTGCAACGCAGTCCCATTTTATGGTGCGATAATATTGGGGCTACCTACCTGTCATCCAATCCTAAGTTCCATGCCAGAACCAAACATATTGAGATTGATTTTCACTTTGTTAGGGATCAAGTTTCTAACAAAGAACTTATGGTTCACTTCATCTCCAGCAAAGATCAATTAGCGGATGCTCTTACCAAACCATTACCACCAACCAAGTTTCGACAAGTCCAGCTCAATCTGAATGTCCGTGACCTACCCTTCAGATTGAGGGGGCGTGTAGAGAAACAACTCATGTGGACTGAAATCAAGGCTGAAGACAGTAACGGCAGCAACAATATAAATGGAAGTCAATGCAGTAACGGCAGCAATGAAAATAAAAAGGAAACAATTACAGAGGATGAAACGCATGCAATCTGCAGATAACGGCAACCACATTAAAAAGGAAAGAATTGATTGCAGAAGTAATGCAGCAACAAATCTGCAATTAACTCTGCAGATCACAATTGAAGAAGAGCTGATTTTTGTATAGTTACGTTACAATTCAAATCAAATGTAATCTGTATATATAATAGTGCAGTAAGGAAAACATACAAGACAATAAAATACTCTGTTTTTCTCATCTCTGTTATTCAGCATTTTAAAACCTTTTAATGTTAGGCGCACGTTGTCTTCACAGGCAAGCTCAAAAAATCCGTCGCCACAGCTGCCGGGGTCGGTATTTAGTCGGAAAGGGGAGCTAATATTATGGAAATTGCCACAAGAAGAAGGAGGGCAGTCATTGGTGATCTGTCTAGCACTGCAACGATGGTGGGTGGAAAGGATCTGAAGCAGAAGAAGGGCGGCATACGCACCAAAGGGGTGCCTTGATATTCTACTGATGAACATCGAGAGAGAGATTGAACTTTTTTAATTATGGGAAATCAAATGATGGGTTTGTGACACTTGGCTATATATGCATAAGAGATATAATGTGGCTAGCTACGAATTGGATCGGTCAATACGCAAACCAATGCAAAATAATTAAAGTCGTCGAGAGGCTGCATTGTCAAGTCTCTCATTGTTTTACAAACTTATAATATTAAGCTATGTTATGCGGACAGGTCGATTTAATACAGTACTAGAGGTTAGCTGGGAAGAGAGAGGGGGGTATGGTTCATTGAATCTGAATCATTAAATTCAAGTTTTTAGTGCATAACATTAATTACTAGTTATGCCCATCTAAGTTATTTTGTACTACACCGTAAACTTCGCCATACATGTTCTCTCATGAAGCATGACTTGTCCTTTTATCTCTATTTAATTCAAATTAAATAGCTATATTTAGAGCGTAGGCGGATATTATAATTGTCCCGCCGGCAGGGCTTTGGGTTTTATATTTTAGTGTACTATGACCTGATTAGATTTACTGGTTCTAATTTAAAGATGTATTTAATGATATTTTAAGATTAAATTTAATGGTATTACTAAAAAATCTTTATACTCTTAACATTTTTTTTTGTTTAAAACAAAAATTAATCCAGTACCAAACAGGGACCTTTTCTTTTCTTTTTTTCTTTGTTTTTTTATTCTTCTTTATTTTCACATACGTCTTTTAAATTGTTAAGGCAATGTTTTAATTATTTTTTCCAGATTTGATCCTTGTTTTTTTATTTATTTTACATGAAATAATTTATCAAATTGAAATTTATTTTCAATTTTATTCTCATGTAATTTTTTACATGTCATATTTGATTTCTTTTTTTTTTATTGTTATTTATTTTATTTGAGTTAATTTTTTTTTTCAATTTCATTCTTTTACCTATCATATTTAATATTCATTATTTTTATTGCTATTTTTTCCTTTGAATTGTTTTTTAAAATAGAATGGGGTGGTGAGATTCGAACTCATGACCGTTAGGTCAATAAGGCTCTGATACCATATTAAGAAAACATCTTACTTAAAACTTTAAATTTATAGAAGAAGTCCCAGAATATAATTTATATTAAAAATAAAAAAGGAGCATGTATATTCGCTGCGGTCCTGTGGAATTTTCAAAAGCACGGTCCTTCATTTTAGCAAATACCCATCCCTGGAAACAAAGACCTTATCCACTCGCGTGGACCAATACTCCAAGGATGATTGTGCGCCTTATTGGAGACGGCAACTGCAGGCTACCGATTGTGTGCCTGTTTGGCGTTGTGGTGCGATCTGCGATTGCCAGATCGCACCACAATGTTAGTGTTTGGTAATGGGCAAACACAGGTTTTAGAGGTGGGTCCCACACAAACTTTTTATCTGAAACGGCGTTCCGCAAAAAGCAGGAGAGGGATACTTTTTTTTTGCCGATTTGGGGAGTCACGATCTGCGATTATATCTGCGATGAAAAATATATCCGTTGAAGATTCTTTCACGATCTGAAATCTGAAAATCTAAAAATCTTATCTTCTCACCCGAGCCTATAAGCTTCCTTCTCTTCCTTCTCGTCTGCACCAAGCGATGTCCACAGCCTTCTCCCTCTGCCTCCTCTTCTTCTCCAGACCCGTCAGCTGCCTTCTCTCTTCTCTGCAAAAAACCACGGCCGTGTCCTCTGCAACCCTCACAGCAAGCCTCCCTAGAAACCCACTCGCCTTCTCTGCCAGATCAAGACGATCTGGACTCACCAGCAGCGCCCTCTCCATCTCTTCCAGTGCAAGACGACCTGTCGGTCACCACTGATTCGATCAACCGTCATCGCCAAACAGGGACTTCATCGTCGTCCAATACCCAAGCAGCCAAACCACAACCGTCCGATTCTTCTTCGCAAACCATCACAAACTCTCGTTGTGATTCGCAATGATCTCGCTGAAATCGGTGAGTTTTAAAAATCATTTCTCTAAATTCATTTCCAATTTCTTGCACGTTAAAAATCGCCCTGTTCTCTCCTCTGCCCACAGATCCCATCTTCTCCACGCAACACCCACACTTCACCAGCACAGCGATAACTTGTAAGCTCTTGTTTCTGTCAAATTGTTGAATTAATATGTGTATTAGTTGATGAAATTGCACTACATATTTGATGTTGAAATAGTTGACATTGCTGTGATTTGTTTGATGAACTTGCTGGGAGTTTTATCTGTTAAATGTGTGCTAAATTGTAGAAAATGCAGTGGGTTTTTTCTGTGAAATATGTGTGAAATTGTTGAAATTGCTATGAAATTGTTCTATTAAATTTATGTTAACATGTTGAAATTGCCGTGACTGTTTTCTGGTAAATTTCTGTGAAATTTCTGTGATTTTTTTCTGTTAAGTTTCCGTGAAATTGTTGAAATTGTCGTGAGTGTTTGCTGTGAAACTTCTGTGAAATTGTTGAAATTGCTGTCATATTTTTATGTGAATTTCTGTGAAATTGTTAAAATTACTGTGATTTTTTTCTGTGAATTTTCTGTGTAATTGTTGAAATTGCCGTGATTTTATTCCGTGAAATTTTGTTGAAATTGTTGAAAATAAAGTTATGTTTTTCTGTGAATTTTCTGTGTAATTGATGAAATTGCCGTGATTTTTGTATGTGTATTTTATGTGACATTGTTGAAATTACTGTGAAATTTTTCTGTGAATTGTCTGTGTAAATGTTGTAATTGCCGTGCTTTTATTCCGTTAATTTTTGTTGAAATTGTTGAAATTACTGTTATTTTTTCAGTGAATTTTCTGTGTAAATGTTGAAATTGCCATGATTTTATTCTGTGAAAATTCTTTGAAATTGTTGAAATAATGTGATTGTTATCTGTGCATTTTCTGTGTAATTGTTGAATTGCCGTGATTTTGTGCTGTGCAATTTCTTTGAAATTGTTGAAATTACTATGATTTTTTTCCTTTGCATTCGATGTGTAATAATTCTTGTTTCATCATTGATGTTGTTAAAAAAATTAATTATTGTTGTTTGTTTGATTGTTGTTTGTTTGATCGTTGTATTACTGTGATTGATTAGGTGTGCTTTCTCATCTGAAAGTTTATTGGTTGATTAGCGTGGAGCAGTTGCATTTCCTTACGTTACGAAGTGTCTTAATGCTCTATGATTGCACGTTTTTACGAATTCCAGTTCTTGAATGCGGTGTTCTGTTCTGTAGCACAAAGTTACATAGGATTTTACGGAGACTTTGAAGATTGTGGGATATTATTATGAACGTGAAAGCTAAATTATTTGTGCATTGAATTGTGAAATTTTGTTCAATACAGTAACGTTTTCCGATGCAGAACAATATTGATGTGGAAGAAGGAAAAAAAAATTACAATAATGAAGGACTACAAAATAATTAATAAACGGAATATAATTTTAGTCCTCGAATAATCAAATAGAGACAATAATCAAGTAGAGACGTGATTGACAATAATCAAATACATATTTTCCTATTTATATGATTTTATTTACTTTTCATATATTAAAAAAGCCTTTCAATATAAAAACTATATATAAAAAGAACATTTCAATATAAAAACTTCTAAGAAAACCTTTCTTATTTTTTAATGAAATTTCTAAATTATTTATAATAAATGAAAGTTAATTAAAAAAATATAAAGGACGGCCCCACTAGTTAAATTAATACTTATATTAGGGAGATAAAATTTCGTTTGGACCCACAATTTTTTTTATCAATTTATTCTTCCAAAAACAGTTTTGAAACCGTCGAGATATTGGAAAAATTAACTAAAGAACTGTAGACAGAAAGTGATATGGCCTAAGGGGCCGAAGTATATGTATTTAGTTTTATTTATTTGATTGATTTTATTTCATTGTTTGATTACAAGTTCATTGCAAGTATTTGCAATATCAGTATTTACTGTGTTCTTGTTGTACAACACCAAGTGTGTTTTAGTAATCGTTCGTTCATAGTATGTGGTGCCGGTTTGTAATGTTTTTTTGTTGTTCTTTGCAAAGCGTCACGACATATCATGGAAGTTTCTAAGTCAGGTGGGAAAGCTAAATGGAGTAAACAAACCTTGCATATATTTTGTGATATATGCATTAGGGCAATTGATATGGGTATGCGACCGGGTTCGCATTTTGAACGAGGCGGATGGAAATATATTGTAAAATCATTTGGAGAACAAACGGGTCAACTGTTGCAGAAAGATCAACTGAAAAATAAATGGGATGTTTGTAAGAAAGACTGGCAATTGTGGAATAAATTGATTGGTGAAACTGGTGTCGGATGGAGTAATGAATTAGGAACAATTGATGCCAGCGATGAGTGGTGGAAATCACGAATTCAGGTGAGATGTTGTCATGCCATATTTTTCAACGATGTTATTATGTTGTGTGAATATAATGACAAGAGCATTAATTTGTTTATGTAGGAAAATAGAGGAGTGAACAAATTTAGACAGTCCGGAATCGAGCCTTCATTGAAGTTTAAATTTGATAGAATGTTCTCCGGAGTCACGGCTACCGGACAACATGCATGAGCACCATCGTCGGGCATAGTACCTGGTAGTGACGACGATTTGGAGACATTAAATGTTGGTCTCCAAGGTGCTGATTTGGAGGAAGGAAGCGGGGACTCGGATGAGAATGTGGATATAGATTATCAACAGTATCTTTCTCGAGGCGGTGGGGGGGAGCATATATCTAGTAGTAGCAACACCAAGAGCAGTGGTAAACGAAAAGAAAGAGAGCAGTCGGAGCCTAGAGCTAGAAAGAAAAAGTCATCTTCCATTGGTGCTCAACTAGTATCAATACAGCAACAGCTTCTCGACAGCATGTCTAGTAGGAGTGATTCCACTTCTGCAAATAAAGACTTGCCAGGCTGTAGCATTCCAGAAGTTATGGCTGAGCTCTAATCAATACCTGGTTCGGGAGATGACGAACAATTTTTTTTTCGCGCCATGAAGTTTCTACAAGTGCGAAAAAATAGAGAAATGTGGGCTAGCATCGTAGGTGTTCAACTAAAATACCGTTGGCTTCAACAAAGCATCGCG
This sequence comes from Salix arbutifolia, assembly GCA_025169955.1. Taxonomy (NCBI): domain Eukaryota; kingdom Viridiplantae; phylum Streptophyta; class Magnoliopsida; order Malpighiales; family Salicaceae; genus Salix; species Salix arbutifolia. The sequence goes on along the minus strand of CM045918.1, from coordinate 3,619,994 downwards.
CCTTGAGAAAATTATTAACTGGAATACTCGTACTTTGTTTGACTATTTGGTTTTCATATTAGTCTTAGTTTTGGATTGTAATGTCACAAACAAGTAATTTGTTGTGCAAATGTTTTACTATTAAGGCCGTGAAATTGTTGTGCTCATTGTTATGAATGTTTGTTTAGACTAGTTTTAAAACATATCGTGACTCTTGCAGTTGTATATCATGACTCACATTCCTTAATGTCGACAGGTTTGCGCTTCTTTACATATGGATGATGCACATTTTAATGCTCTACTCAATGGGAATTTTGAAGGTGACTATGACAATGTTATGAATCGTGTTATTGAGCACATTAACTATGGTGCAGATGAAGGAAACGATACCGCATACGTTGATGGTGGAACAGCTGTTCCCGACAACGATGACGATGACGATGACGAGCACGATGACGATGACGACAGTAGCGACGACGACGATGACGACGACGACAATGAAGATGAGGCAAATTTTATACGGAGAAAATATGATCATAAAAAACTTCTTCTATGCACGGCTGGAGCAGTAAACATATATTATAGTACTTACATCTATAAAGAACCATGTATGGTTTCATACAATACAGGGATGCGTTGGTTGAGTGACATTTTAAGAGGTCATTGGAAACGCTGTGTTAACATGTTTAGGATGGACAGAGACACTTTGTTGGGTCTGTGTAATGATTTGGAAACGCGCTATGGTTTAAAACCTTCGCGGAGGATGTGCGTACTCGAGAAGGTAGGAATGTTTCTATTTACTCTTGCAGTTGGGGCATCAAATCGACATGTGCAAGAAAGATTTCAGCATTCTGGCGAAACAGTAAGTAGATGCATGAAAGAAGTCCTTAAAGCATTACGTCTGTTTGCTATAGATATCATCAAACCAACTGATCCAGACTTTACCAACACACCAATACAAATTGCGATGAATGCAAGATTTATGCCACATTTCAAGGTAATTTTTTGAAGTTGACATTAAATATAGTTTGCACTAAAATTGTGTTTTTTGTTTGAAATTTTTTATCCTAATTCATTTTTTTTCTGCCTGTAGAACTGTATTGGTGCAATTGATGGGACACATGTTCGTGCCACGATTTCGCCCGAATATCAAATTCCTTTTATTGGTAGGAAAGGTGTCGCAACACAAAACATCATGGCGGCCTGTAGTTTTGACATGCAATTCACATTTGTATGGGCAGGATGGGAAGGTGCTGCGCACGATACACGTATTTTTCTCGAGGCTATAGACAGTACGAGTATCAAATTTCCTAAACCGCCTGAAGGTTGTCATTTCTTATTTCTTACATATATGATAATTTCAATAAATTACTATTCTTCTTTTTTTATTGAATTAATATAAAAGTTGAATTTTGCTTCTATTTTCAGGAAAATACTATTTGGTTGATGCCGGTTATCCGAATGAGTATGGATATTTAGGTCCATATAGAGGGGAGCGATATCATTTTCAAGAATTTCGACGTCGGGGTGCACCACGTGGACGCCGCGAAGTATTTAATCGTGCACATTCATCACTATGCAATGTGATAGAACGAACATTTGGAGTATGGAAGCAACGGTGGAGGATTTTGCAGTGCATGCCAGCTTATCCTTACAAAACACAGGTTGCGATTGTTGTTGCATCGATGGCACTCCATAACTATATTAGAAGGAGATCGCAAGATGATGCTGTTTTTGTTGAATATGATCGTAATCCCGATTATATCCCAGATGAGTTATTACCAGATGTTGTTGCGTGTGCAACTAGTCAGACTTCGCGCAGAAATTCACGTATGGATATTGTTCGCGAGGGCATTGCAAATAGTTTGATGAGAGAGTGAAATGACGTTCCCATGTTACTTGAAGTATTCACATTAATAGAAATTGGTATTTATTTTTAAATGCGTTTTTTTAAGTTATATATATATATAAAATATAAATTTATATAAGACAAAACTACATATAAAATTAATATACAAAATTATAATAACATTGTTGAATTTTTTTCAAATAATAATCTATTAATTTTGTATAAAATTAATTTCTTAGTCAGTTTAAATTAATAATAATACATTTTATTGTTATGATTATTAATCTACAAAATTTTAAAAATAATTTATATATCTATGTGTCTCATTTAAAGTAATTTCACAAGTTTGTCCAATCTATATATTATTTAACAAATAAATATATATGTATGTGTCTCCTTCTCTTCCTGCTTGTCTTCGGATTATTTGTGTTCCAGGTGGTTGGGTTCTTGTAAGAGCGTGGTCTGTAGTCTATTCTATAAATTAATTATATTTATCATATTTATATATATATATATATATTATTTTTGAAACATAATATTTGTTTTTTGATTAATTATTACTTACAAAATATTATTATATTTATTAAATATACAATATTTACATGTATATATATACATATATACCCTTTTTAGTAATTTAACAAGTTAAAAGCAATATGAAAAGTTTGGTAACCAAACACCCAAAACTGCTTTTTTTTCAACCTCCAACTCAACCACAGTTTTAACCAAACACTTAACTGCTTATTTTGCAACACATAAAAAGTGCTTTTTTGGAAACTGCTTTTTTCCAACCGCAATCGCAAAAGCAAAAGCAATGCCAAACACACTCTGTATCTCTATCTTCGGCAGAGAGGCTGTAGACTGTAGAGCCTGGTTTTATCCGAGCCAGACAAACCAGCACAACGAGGGATAGCTGACACGTGTTTGATTCATATAAAATCAAAACATCATTTTTGTTTTTTTAAATATTGAAATAAAAATATACTTAATTGTCTTATGTTGACCAATAAATTTATGAAATTATAATAATTTCATAAAAAATAATTTATAATTTATAATAAATTCAATGTTAAATAATAAGGTTGAGAAAAAAATGAATTCAGTTAACCAAAGTTAATTTGTCAAACTTGCAATTTAGATCATGAAATCAGTATAACCTCACATAAAACAAATTAAAATAAACTATAAAACATAAAAATATATTATTTAACTTTAGTTAACTCGTGACCCGGATTATAAAACTGGGCTAACCTCATAAAAAATAAATTTAATTAAATTATAAATTTAATTTTTAACCAAACAAATGTTAAAAAGTAAAATTAAAAAAAAAATCTATTAACAAAAGATAAATTTTTTTTAAAGCAATTCAGGTTAATTTATCAAATCTACAAGATATAAATAAAAATAAATTATAAAATTTATTCTCTGATAAATGTAATATTACAAATAAAACAAAAGTAAAACATTTATTTTAAAAAAATAAAAAATTAAATTCTTCTCCCTTTTCAACTATGACAATTCATAATTTGCAGAGATACAAGTACCTCCCGTGTGTTCTTATTATTACGGTAATGCCCGGCTTTGTCATCATATCTCCCTTTCTTTATTTCTTCCGTATTCTCTCCAGTATTTTAAGAGACGAGAAGTTGTGTGAGTGAAAAAAGAAAAATGAAAAAAGAAAAAAAAACAACACGAATGGATGTTTTCTCGTTTCACGATTTCAATATTGTCAGGTTGATGAAATATTATTTTTAATTTAATATATTTTCAAATAAAAAGCAGAAAAAATTGAAAAAGAAGTTAAATTACGTTGTTACGAGGCTACTCTCTGTTAGAGAATAATATAAATCATATTCTGGATCTCACTTACAAGCTTAAGCTTTTAGGTGAGATGGTTCCTTAACATGGTATTAGAGCCTTATTGACCCAACGGTCATGAGTTCGAATCCTGTGTGCAAGTTTCAAGCCAAAAGACTTTCACTTGAGAGGGTGTGTTAGAGAATAATATAAATCATATTCTGGGGCCTCACCTATAAGCTTAAGCTTTTAGGAGAAATGGTTCCTTAACATGGTATCAGAGTCTTGTTGACCCAGCGGTCACGAGTTCAAATCTCACCACCCCATTCTATTTGATAAAAACCAAGCACAAGGTGATGTGGATCTATGCAAGTTTCAAGCCCAAAGGGCTTTCACTTGAGAGGGTATGTTAGAGAATAATATAAATCATATTATGAGACCTCACTTACAAGCTTAAGCTTTTAGGTGAGAGGGTTCCTTAACACTCTCGTACCATAATGCGTACAGCACTGGCATTCACATGTAGTCCGTAGTCAACGGTTCATAATAAAACATAGCAAATAATTTTTCGAAATAAAAAAAATTAATTGGAATTGAACTCCACGATTCAAAGCCTGAACAGGAGGACTCTCCACTCTCGTTCTTCCCGTCGCAGTGCTATCTGCACTGATTTAGTACAGACAGGTCACAAGAAGTCTTACACTGGTCAGATGAGTGGTGGGTCCATGTAACGAATCACTAAAGAATGTTTGCACTTTTGCTCATCAAAATTCCAACAATTTGGTGAAACCCTGTCAAAAGCGGTGGATTTTGCTGAAATTGGCACCACTACTGCACGTTGCTTCGTTACTGCATCCTCAAAACAGCATCAGATGTGGCTCTGCCAATAATATTTTCTGGGCCACTAATCAGCCGTACATTGGATTTTGTATGAGCGTACATGGCTGGAATTAACAACCTGTAATCAAGATTCACGACAGCTTTAAAGCCGTACTGATAATTTTAGAGCTATTAGAGAATATAATGACCTTGCGAGATTGATGATGACATTCTCGTAATATTATGAATGTTTATAATTTTGTTCAGAAAAATCATTTTATTGTGTCTTTTTTAGTTTAATTGCATATTTTTTAAATATTTTTTTTTGAATTTGAACTAATTTTTTTGAATTAATACATTTAATTATATATACATATGTAAATAATACAACCTTGAAATGACACGTTGAAACACTTCAAAACTAAAATATTCCATTTCAATTGAAAAAATAAACATCAACCAAAACAGTATTGACATCTTCAATTTCAACACCCACTGCAAGTTGATGTAAAGGCTAGCCTGGCACTAGAGTGGCAGACAACAAATTCCTTCCACCAAAATATTTTAAGATGAATTCATTCGAGGATTGCTTGATCCTTGAGCAAATCGATTCCCACTTGATGAGGTACATGCAAACTGATAAAAATATTTATTGTTTTCTTGGCCTGTATAATGAACCAAATGGATTAACTATCTGTCATCGAAAACATGAAGGAAGAAGAATTTCAGACTCCATGACCAATTGTTCAAGGTACTATAATTTCAGCCTCTATAACCAATTGTTCTAGTAATAGGAAAAGGAAAAGGAAGTGAACTCACTGGTTTTCTCATGGTGATGGCTCCAGACTTGATCCCTAATGCGCAGTGTGAATTCCACAAACAGTTTCCATCCAGCATGAAACTTGGTGTGATCATCCAGTCCCAAATATAAGATAAGTGCTTGCCCCTTTGCTGCGTATCTCCGTTCGGAAAGAGCATTAACTTCCTGAAATCAGAAGGACGCAATGCATGAATCTAGATATTCAGGTTCCTGATTGAGACAAAAAAAAAGAAGATGTCCAGGGTTTAAAATTTATAGCATATACCATTCATGTTGTCCAGCCAAATAAACTTTTGAACCTCCCATGTAAAAGTACCATCTGAAGGATCCTTAATCATGGAAAAATGTTCCCCTTTACCTTCATTTTTGATAACAAAAACCTCCACTCCAAATACACAGGAATCACCAATCAAGTAACCATTTGATGCGTTGTTAAAAATACTTAATGAAAGCATCTGGGGAAACCCCCATTTATTCTTTATGGCACTGAACCGCTTCAATCTCCCATCTAACATCAACAAAAGAGTAACCTGAGTTAAATGGACATTCTACTTGAAAAGATTTTCGGCATACATAAAAAGGGTATACCTCCAATTGTCAAGTATTTGTCCTGAAGTTGATCAAACACGAAAAACTTGAAGATGGCATTGATTTCCCAACCAGGAAGGAAACCAGTGGTGTCTGCCATTACCAAATACAGAGATATGTAGCCATCTCCATTCCTGCTCTTGTCTCCATTAGGGTAGAGAACCAATTTCCTGCGAACAATAAACATAAGTAACTGAAAAGGCACAGCTAGCATTGGTCGCGACTGACACATTGACTACATACATGTATATGAATCTCAGGGTCAAGGATGGCTGCAATTCTATGAGAATCCTGGCATCACAAAATTACAGTGGTGTTATGAAGAGGCACGCCCTTACAACGCCTTAGGAGACCTAAAAGTCTTAATAAACTACAATACTAGAGATAACCCTCTCCTTCCCTAAATCCCAGCTTGAATCTTAGGTTTTTGAATGACATTCAATTGAAAATCATCTTGTACAGCATAATGTGACATTACCAGTTAAACTAGCTAGCACGCTCACAGTATTTTGTTTTCTGTTTAATGATCCACGGAAACACCAATCATGGAATCAACCTCCTCCATCCTAAACCCCCTCCCCTCTTTCCCTACTAGGTTTTAACCCGAGACCTCTAAGAGGAAAACCCTAAGTCTCACACTTCGATACATAGATGCAGTCTTTTCTTGAAAATTACAGCAGCACACCAGCTTATAAAAACAAAACGAAAGGCAATACGTTGTAACTCACCACTTGTAGCCGCTGGCTTCAAATTCACGAGATTCAGAAGAGTTATCTGTAACAGAAGTAGATGACAGAGCAAGAGACACTTCCACGCAAGACTCCTATATGCCTAAGGAATCAGTGTTACAATTAGAATAGGACTGTCTGCTTGTATTCTTATCCTGTAAAGCAACCTTGTTTGCCTTGAATTGTATCATTACTCAATATAAATACACACGTGATTACAGAGCATTGTATCACGTTTTCCTGCTAAACCCATATTGTTTACATGGTATCAGAGCACTTTGGCTAAAACGCCCATAAACAGATCCTTACTCATGGCTTCTTCCAGTGCAATCACCGAATCAAACACTGCCCCAATATCATTTACTTTTCCATCTATTAATCATCTTATTTCTGTCAAATTAGATGGATCCAATTACCTCAGCTGGGTATCTCAATTTCTACCAGTTTTGAGGAGCAATGACCTTCTGGGTATTGTTGATGGCTCAGATTCTTGTCCCAGCAAATTCCTTGTTGATTCGCATGGGAAAGAAACACTCACAGTAGATCCAAAATTCATCGTTTGGACTAAGAAAGACCAGTATTTACTTAGCTGGTTAAACGCAACTCTTTCAGAATCAATTCTTCCAACAGTTTTCGGGTTGAACACTGCAAAGGAAGTATGGGATTCAATGGCAAATCGATTTGCTGCCCATAATCGATCTCGCATTTCACATTTGAAGAGGCAACTTCAAAATTTACAGCAAGGGAATAAAAACTGTGCAGATTATGTTCAAATTGCCAAAGGATTGGCTAATCAACTTGCGGCTGTGGGCAAGCCAATTGAAGATGATGATCTGATTTCTTACATTATTGGGGGCCTTAGTGGTGATTACAACTCCTTCATCACTTCATTCTCTTTTGCAACAAGAAATATCTCCCTCTCTTTTAATGATTTTCAGTCCGAGCTTCTCAGCTATGAAGCTTTATTGGAAAATCAGATGAAATCAGTGCCTCCACAAGCTGGTCAATTTGCCTTATTTAACCAGTATCAACAGCGAGGCTCATCTGGATTTAACAAGAAACACAGGTATGGGCAACCTAAGTATTCTCCCCGCACACAGCACCCATCTCCTTCCCCACGACCACAACAGCAAACCAGAACTGACAACACCAGTTCTCGAAGCTTTTCTGGGAATGGGAATCAATCTCAATCAACAGTCTTCAATAGAAATCGCACACCATGCCAGATTTGTAACAAGCCCAATCATCAAGCCCTAGATTGCTATCATCGCATGGACTTCTCTTATCAAGGACGGCACCCACCATCTCAGCTTGCTGCAATGGCAGCCCACACTAATGACTTCAACGTTGATGACCCATGGTTTGCTGATAGTGGTGCCAACAACCACATCACCACTGCACTGGACAATTTGTCTCTCCAACAATCATATCAAGGGGGCGAGACAGTGACTGTCGGCAATGGGGGTGGATTACAAATCACCAACACTGGTTCTGCACTTATCCAAACACCCACTTCTACTCTTCATTTAAACAATGTTCTTCATTGTCCCTCGGCTTCGGCTAATCTTTTTATTCATCAATTTTGTGTTGACAATGATTGCTATTTTCAACTGACTTCTAAATGTTTTATTGTGAAGGATTTGCAGACGGGAGAGATCCTATTGCAGGGACCAAGTAGAGCTGGGTTATATCCAATTCATTTAAAACACCTCTTTTCGGCAAATAAAAATCGAAGTTTAATTGCTTTTCTTGGTGTTAAAGCTTCAATTCCAGTGTGGCATAATCGACTCGGCCATCCCTCTTCTTCAGTACTTCAAATTTTGCTACGTCATTCTCAGTTATCTATTTCTGGTTCACAAAATAAAGACTCATTATGTGAACCATGTCAACTAGCAAAAAGCAAAAAACTCTCTTTTTCAAATTCCAGTCGTGTATCGAATTTTCCTCTTGAAATTATACACTCTGATGTGTGGACATCTCCCGTCGCATCAATAAGTGGTTGCAAGTTTTATGTCTTATTTATTGATGATTTTTCCCGTTTCACTTGGCTTTTTCCGTTAAAACACAAGTCAGATGTTTTTGTCTGCTTTATTAAATTCAAGTGCTTAGTTGAAAATCTCTTATCTCGGAAAATTAAGCAATTTCAAACGGATGGGGGTGGAGAATTCATTTCTTCTCAATTTAAAAAGTTTCTCGAAGACAATGGCATCTTCCATAGAATTTCTTGTCCATACACATCTGAACAAAATGGTATAGCCGAGCGCAAACATCATCATGTGGTTGAATCTGGTTTAGCTCTTCTAGCTCATTCACATTTACCGAGCAAATATTGGGTAGATGCTTTCCTTACGGCCATTTACCTAATCAACAGATTACCCACACCAATACAAAATAACGATACTCCATATACCAAATTGTTCGCCATAGAACCCGATTATTCCATTCTTAGAGTCTTTGGCTGTGTTTGCTATCCATTATTGCGTCCTTATAATAATCATAAATTATGCTTTCGCAGCAAAAGATGTATTTTCTTGGGTTATTGTTCTAATTCCAAAGGATATCGATATCTCGACCCTTTAACAAACCGAGTCTATATTTCGAGACATGTCACATTTGACGAACAGGTGTTTCCAGCCAAGGATATAATCCCACCTACTACCTCGTAACAGGACTCGACCTCTGTTTCTCCTAGCATAAACGTACCAAGTAAGTCATTCTCCATTCCACTAAATTCAACAGTCTCTACTCCTATTTTGCCCGTTATTACTGACTCTGCAGACATCACCGTCCAAGACCAATCATCTTCTCCACCGATTTCTCCACAATCAAGGACACCGTTGGCACCCACAGCTTCAGAATCCCCACACCATATGCATACCTTGTTGGCACAAGAAGAACCCATTCACCTCATCTCCCAAAGCAATTCCATACCGTCTGCAGACCAAACCACTTCTTCTCTTCCCCGTCAAATAATCACTCGCAGCATCACCAGCTCACTGAAGCCAAAAGAATTCCCTGATTATCACCTCTATTGCTCCACTAAACACCCACTCAAAGCACTCCACGCAAGACTTCTCCCTCCAGAACCCACAACCTACACACAAGCCTCCAAAAACCCAAATTGGCGAGATGCTATGGCGGCTGAATTTGATGCGCTAATTTCCAATGCAACATGGACTTTATGCCCACGACCTGCACACAAGCATGTAATTCGAAACAAATGGGTCTACAAAATCAAGCAGAATTCAGATGGTTCAATTGATCGATATAAGGCGCGACTCGTTGCCAAGGGATTTGAGCAACAAGATGGGATTGATTATACTGAGACTTTTAGTCCAGTTATTAAACCCGCAACTATTCGTTTGATTCTTGCTCTTGCAGTTCATTATGCTTGGCCTATTCGGCAATTGGATGTATCCAATGCGTTCTTGCACGGGCAATTAACAGACGAGGTTTTTATGGAACAACCACAAGGCTTTGTGGATTCTTCTCAACCAGATTTTGTGTGTCGCCTACAGAAATCCCTCTATGGCTTAAAACAAGCCCCCCGTGCTTGGTTTCAACGCCTCTCTCAGGTACTTCTTGACCTTGGCTTTATGGGTTCCACGGTTGATACATCCTTGTTCATCTTTGTTCAAGAAACAGTGAGGATTTATGTTCTAATTTATGTGGACGATATTATTGTTACAAGTAATACACCACTTGCAATTACTGATCTTACAACAAAGCTTCAACAAGAATTTTCAATGAAGGACTTAGGACCACTTACCTATTTTCTAGGAATTCAAGTCTGTCGTAACAGAGAAGGGCTTCACCTACATCAGTCTAAATACATTGTTGATCTATTACATCGTGCAAATATGGTTGGTGCCAAGCCATATCAGTCCCCATGTATTTCAGGAACGAAAATGTCAAAATTTGATGGTGATCCCCTGCCTGACTCCTCCCTTTATCGCCACATTGTAGGGGCACTTCAGTATTGCACACTAACCAGACCTGACATTGCGTTCAGTGTGAATCAACTCTGCCAATTTTTACATAATCCAACAACTACACACTTCACAGCTGCAAAGCGAGTCCTACGATATCTCAAGTCCACTGTTGAGCATGGCATCTATTTTTCAAAGGAAAGTTTACAGTTACAAGGCTATTATGACTCGGATTGGGCTGGGAGCCCTGATGATAGGCGATCCACAACTGGCTACGGCATATTTCTTGGTCCGTGTCTGATTTCATGGGCTGCGAAGAAACAACCTGTTGTTTCCCGATCAAGTACTGAAGCGGAATACCGTTCCATGGCGATTACTACTGCTGAACTTTATTGGCTTCGTATGCTATTCAAAGATTTACAAATTTCATTACCAGCACCTCCAACTTTGTGGGTTGATAACATGGGTGCTCTTGCATTGGCTTCAAATCCGGTTTTTCATGCTCGGACAAAGCATATCGAAATTGACTACCATTTTATTCGTGAGAAGGTTGCTATTAAGGATATTTCAACACAGTACATTAACACAGCAGATCAAATAGCAGACATTTTTACAAAAGGGCTCACCACGAACCGTTTCCTCATGCTGCGCGACAAGCTAATGGTTCGGTCTCTCCCCATCAGCTTGAGAGGGGCTGTAACAGAAGTAGATGACAGAGCAAGAGACACTTCCACGCAAGACTCCTATATGCCTAAGGAATCAGTGTTACAATTAGAATAGGACTGTCTGCTTGTATTCTTATCCTGTAAAGCAACCTTGTTTGCCTTGAATTGTATCATTACTCAATATAAATACACACGTGATTACAGAGCATTGTATCACGTTTTCCTGCTAAACCCATATTGTTTACATTATCAACCATTTCAGAAAGCAACGAGAAGGAATCAATTTTCATGGAGTAGTGGGCTGGTGCTACATGTCTCTCTTCCCTCACAGTATCTGTATAAGCCATGAATATGGCATAAGAAATCGTGCACTTAACAGAAAAGAATCACGAAACAACAAACTTGTTCAAGATGAGTTATGATATAACCTACCAACAGTCCATGGCTTCCTTTTCTTCTTCTCTTAGTTCCTTTTTCATCACTCCAAGTCCCCTACATAGACAGAAAAGAGTTAAGTATCTTGTTCGCAAATACTTCACTCCAAGGACTGGATGCCTGACTGCTTTTTATTTTTGTTGTGTTCATGGTTGAAAATATCTTCACTTCTGTATCCATGTTTAAATCCAAATTCAAGCTACTTCTTTGGGAATGGAGCAAAAGGATATATAGTTTTCACCAATTAAGTGTCCTCGGATTGTATTTTAAAAGTGTACTAATTTTTTTAAAAAAATTATTTTTTATTTTAAATTAGATTTTTTTAGTATTTTATATTATTTTGATAGGTTGATATCAAAAATAATTTTAAAAAAAATAATTTTAATATATTTTTAAACAAAAAAATAATATAAAAAACACTCAAGCACTAAGGGATTGTTTGGTATTGTGGTTGCCGTTGTGGTTGAGGTTTAAAATAATTTCATTAAAAACACTTTTAACTGCAATTCATAACTGAAATTCAAGTGTTTGATTAAGTGGCCGTTTGACATTGTGATGCCACCAGTGTTTGGCATAAGCAGATTTCAATTAAGTGTTTGGTTACATAACAAACGGAGGTTTGTGGTATGGGTCCCATGTGAATTTTGCCTTGAAACGCCGGTGCAAGAAAAGCAGCAATTTGCTGCTTTTTTTGCATCGCAATGCCTGGGCGTGGTAAAAGGGAAACGGCGATTGGCTAGTGTCTTTTGAAAATATATGCCTGTGCGTGCGTTTATATATATGCATGTGCGTGTGTTTAGCTATATTTATATATATATATATTAAAATATATTTATATATTAATATATATATATATGAAAATTAAAATAATCTAAAAATTAATTTAAATATAAATAATATTTACATAATATATGTGTATTAATATAAAAAATATATTTTTACCAGATATTGTAGCGCGCTAAAATAGTCAGGGATTGCAGAGGCTTTCACATATGGATATTGTTCGTGATGACATTGCAAATAGTTTGATGAAAGAATAAAAAGAAGTGTTCATTTTACTTGAATTATTCCTTATATTATGAAATTATTATTATTAATACAATATAAATATATACATAAATATATAAATAAATATGTGTGTATATGTCTATGCCCTTTGAAGTAATTTCACAAGTTAAAAGCAAGATGAAAAGCTTGGTAACCAAACACCCAAAACTGTTTTTTTTTCAACCTCCAACTCAACCACAGTTTTAACCAAACACTTCACATTGAACCGTAGTAAAAGCACTTTTTTTTAAACTGTTTTTTTTCAACCTCAATCGCAAAAGCAAAAGCAATGCCAAACACACTCTAAAACTATGGTTGAGTTTGGGGTTTAATGAAAAGTAGTTTCGTGTGTTTGGTTACCATGCTTTTCATATTCCTGTCAACTTGTTAAATTAACTTTAAAGGACACACACACACACACACACACACACACATACACACATATATATATATATATATATTGTTTTTTAAATAATATAGATTTAATAATCATAATAATAAAAATAATTAATAATTTAAGTAAATTAGACACTTGTTTTTATTGTCCCATCAAACTACTTGCAATTCCATCACAAACTAAATCGATACATGAAGACCTCTGCGATCCCTTGCTATTTGATCGAGGAACAACATCTCGTAAAATATCATCAAGAACAACATTTGTGATCCATGGTGAGTTTTAGGATCTCTATCTACATGTTGTAGAGATATAATTTCAAGGCCAAATCTTGTTGCAAGTTTGTAATCCATAATCAATAGAAAAGCAACAGGTTTGTGAAGTGAAATGAAGTCACGCGCCTTACCCTTTTATCAGGGTTGATCTTTATCTATACATTTTTTAAAATATAATTTTTATATATTTTTTTAAAAATCGAATTGGGTCTGACCTCACAAAGGGTGTGTTTGTATTGGTTTTGCTTTTGTGGTTGAGGTTTTAAAAAAGCAGTTCCATGAAAAGTACTTTAGTTGCAGATAAAGTGTTTGGTTAAAATTGTGGTTGAGTTTGAGGTTAATGAAAAGCAGTTTCAAGTGTTTGGTTACTAAGCTTTTCATATTGCTTTCAACTTGTGATATTACTTTAAAAAATATATATATATATATATATATATATATTATTTTTTAAATATTTAATAATTATAATAATAAAATGTCATTAATAATTCAAGTAAATTAGACACTTGTTTTATTCTCCCATCAAACTATTTGTAATTTCATCACGAACTATAAACCCATACGTGAAGGTCTTTGCGATCCTAGAACAACATATAGTAAAATATCATCTTAAACAAAATTAGGATTGCGAGACAAAAATTATATTGTAATCTCTTTCTCATATATTTATTTATTGTAATTAATTTTTAGATTATTTTAATATTAAAATATATTTTTTATAAGAAAATATAATAAATAATAAACTAAAATACCCCCAGCCCCCCATCTGTGAAACTCCGGTTTCAAATTAAAAATGGTGGGTCCTATGGTCAAATTTTAGCTTCTCATAATTAACCAAACACCTAAACCCTCAACTTTTTTGCAACCTCCGGTTGCACCACAATCCCAAACACCCTTTAAATGGGTCAGCTCAACCAAGTTGGGCTAAAAGGCCCAACTCTACTGGACTTGGGCTGGGCTGAGAGCAGGTCCAGCCTAAGAGCTAAAAAAAAGAAACCATGCGCTGCACTGTTCACATCTTGCGTGAATAGTGCAAAGTGAATTAATTCACTTATGTAGTGTTCATGTAACATGTGTACAGTAGTAGGGTGGTCGGCCGATGGTGACGAGAGGCGCACCTGCCGATGTTGTCGGTTAGAGAAGGACGGTTGGTTCTTCCTGTGATGATGGCGTCGGAAATGGTGACCTGTGGTGGCAAAGAGAAGCGTTGAAAAGTTATTGCTGCTGCTGGACATCGAAGTTGTGGGATATGACTGGACTGGAGTAGGTGCTGCCGGTGAAGAGGAGAGGTTATCGGTGCCGAAGGAGGAGCTACTGGTGCTCACCAGTGATTGCAACTGCTAGAAGAGAAAGAGCGTTGCACCCATAACTGTTTTTTAGAGAGAAACCTACGACCAAGAGAGAAAGGGAGCTGTCGGTGGTCCTCCTAACATCAAAGGTGGCAAGGTGGTCGGTGGTTATACTACAAATTTTTTATGTTGTGTTATCGTCATCTTCCTTTCTGTTATGTTATTTTTTTTTGCCAAAATCATCATCTTCTTCTTCCTCTCTATTAGACTACAAAATGATGAGAAATAGCTGAAGGTAGTTACCATGTGTGTTTTGAGCGAAAAGCATCTAAATGATGCTTTTCGAAAACTGAGGTTTAAACCTTAGTTTTGTGGGTACCATAATTTTAAAAACTATGGTACATTCGGTTAGTAGGTTTCAATGAATTAATCAGTATAAAATTATCATTATCATTAAAAAAACAAGAAGATTCACATATCTAAATTATTGAATTCATTGTATTAAGATTATTTCATTTATAATAATTTAGTTTAAATTAAACACAACAAATAAAATATAAACTGTGAAAACACCTGCATTAATCAAATAACAAAAATAAGAAGTTAATTTTCTATCTCCAAATATAAGAAAACAGAAATTGAAAATTCATCCCTACACTACTGTTATTATCATTACTATAACAGTTAAAATTATTATCAACATGACTACCCAAACAATTAAAATCATTAAATTTCCCTAAATAATAAAAAAGTAAAATATTTTTCCAAAAAAATAATAAAAAACTAATCACTAAAATGATTATTATTATTGTGCAAAACAATAAAATCGTATAATCATTTAATCTGAAGAACGAATAAAAATAACTGAAAACACAAAAAAATAACAAAGGGAAAAAGGAAGCAATATTAATTTTAAAATGATCATAAATATAAATTAAAATTTTAGAACTGAATCAAATAAAAATAAAACTCCAATAAAAAATAAAACAACAAAAAATAAAAACAAAAAAAAGCATATGTCCATAAATACGAGGAAAAAACAATTGTCCAAGAATGACCGAAAAAATCAAAGGAATTAATATCAAATAAAAAATTCAAAGACCAAGGACTGAAATAAAAAACTAAAATATATAATTAATTCCAATAAAAGAACAAAATTGAAACAAATAAAAATCTTGGGACCGAAATAAATAAAGGTATTTTTTGAAAAACAAAATATAGTGTAATTTTGTTCAAAAAATTAAAGAATAAGTATCGAAATAAAAAGCAGCATATATGACTAATTTCAATTGGAGGACAAAATTAAAAAAAATCAAAACAAAATATATAATTAATTCCATTCGAAGAAAAAAATCAAAACAAATAAAAACCTTGAGACCGACACAAATAATGTATTTAAAAAAATATTGTTGTGTAATTTTGTTAAAACAAGTAAAAGAATATTCACCCGAATTAAAAGTAGCATATATGACCAATTTCAATTAGAAGACACAATTAAAACAAATCAAAATAAAATATATAATTAATTTCAATTGAAGGATAAAATTGAAACAAATAAAAACATTAGTACTCAAATAAATAAAGGCATTTAAAAAACAATTGCAGTTGAATTATGTTAAAAAAATTAAAAGAATAAGGACCGAAATGAAAAGTAGTATATATGACAAATTTAATCAGATGACAAATTAAAACTAATCAAAACTTGCATACCGAAATAATTAAATGAACCAAAAACAAACTAAAAATCAAAAGAATAAGGATTGAATTGAAAACCCGCATATATAATCAGTTTTAATTGAAGGGTACAATTGCAACAAATCAAAAATTTCATTTAAGAAATCAGTAAGAAAAATGCAAATGAAAGCGAGGGACTAAAATCAACAAACCAGCAATATAAAGGATCGTACTGTACTTTCTGGTGGTAGGAGAAAGAAAAGGGAGAAAAATCATATACCTGTCCACCAATGATTCATGGCCACCGGAAGCCGAAATGCGCCATACCAGGAGGTAGCACATTTCAGCGCACCTGGTGACACGGCAGATGGTCTATTTCCGACCCTTTAGGATGCTGCACACATCAACTTAAAGGTGCGTACACGCGAAACACTGTGATGTGTCTGTTTGACGCGCCTGCAATGTATCAATAAAGAAATAATAAAATAAAGGTAAATTACGTAAACACCCCTTGACCCAGTCATAACCATAAAAAAACCGATATGGAAATTACCTAAATACCCCTGGCACCTACGTATCATTTTTATCTTTTTCTTGGGCTATATTATTATTTTTACCATGCAGGAATGATGGAAAAACCGAAAACACCCCCAACTGTTTTGCGTCTTTTTCTTAGTACCCAGGGTAAAATAGTAGTTTTACTGTGTAAAGAAGTTAGAAATACCATCCATGTCCAATGGAAATATTGAAAATGACCCCGGTCCCCGTGGTCAAATTTGTTCAGTCCTAGGGTAAAATGGTAATTTTACATGTCGCAATCCACAATGAATTGTGTTTAGATAAACAGTGAAAAACTACACAATATATCTTCCACACCTATATATATATATAACATATCCTTTAATTTTTTTTATATTTAACAAATCATAAAACATGTCAATATTTCATTGTGCTCCTAGACATGAATTATTGTGGATTTCAACAGTGAAATTATCTTTTTGCCCTTCAGTCCTTAAAAGTTAACTTTCAGTGCTGGCGGTGTTTTGGACTTTTTCACTACACCTGTGTCATTAGCAGATTTTTTGAGGTGTTTTTTGTCTTTTTTATTTTTATTTGAATTTTGAAACTATATATCTACCCATGGATGTTGACAAAAAAATTAAAGTTGGGTGGAGGTATTTTTTATTTTTTCATCTGACCGTGAACAGTAACATATCAACTTTACCCTCAGGTGGGACAAAAACAGGTAGCTGATGGTGAGAGTATTTTTGTTTTTCATGTTTTATGAACAATGAAACTATTTAAATGCCCTTCTAAATGACAAAAAACATAGGGTTGGCGTTAGGGGCATAATGATACTTTTACGCTAGGTGTTTTCATTGTTATCGTCGGCTATGGGGGATGTTTAGTTAATTCCATATTTTTATCTTTTCTTTGTGTAACTATTGGCGTGTCTGCCTTACACACTGGTAGTTTCCTCCCGTACACGCTTTTCACTCAGCATGTGGATTGTCGTTCGATGGTTTAAAATGTTTGGTCGTTGTCTCTAGATGAGCTGTCATGGCCTCTTCCATATGGTGGTATGCGTATCATCAGGTGGACGATAGCCGATGGTTAAATTTTCTTTTTTTACCCTTTTTCTCTCTCATGTAGCAAAAAAATGCATGTCGGTCCTCTATGTTTATGGGTGTTTGATTTCAGTCCCTAATCTTTTGATTTCTTTTTTCTTCTTGATTTCTTCTATAGAAGTATTGGTTTTTTCATTTTTACCCTTCAATTGAAATTGATCATATATGTTGTTTTTCATTTCACCCTTCTTCTTTTGATTTTTGGTTCCTTTAATTTTTTGGTTTGCAGGTTTTAATTTGTTTCAATTTTGCTCTCCAATTGAAATTGATTATATATGCTATTTTTCAATTTAGTTATTCTTTTGTTTTTTTTTTGTTTTAAATCCCTTTAATTTTTTCGGTCTCAAGGTTTTGATTTTTTTGAAGTTTTGTCCTCCAATTAAAATTAATTATACATATATTTTTTATTTTGGTCCTTATTTTTTAATTTTTTATTTCATTTTATTTTCTTTGATTTTTTTCGATCCTTCTTTGACAATCTTTATTTTTTGTCTGTATTTATGTATCTATGGTTTTAGTTTTGGTTTTTGTCATTTGTTTTTGTTGAGTTTTTTCTTTGTTCAGTTTAGTTCTGAAATTTAATTTATGTTGCTGATCATTTTAAAATTGATATCTCTTCTTTTTTTCCATTGTTATTTTTTTTGCTGTTATTTTTATTTGTTCTTCGGATCAAATGAATTTTTTTGGAGATCATAATATTTATTTTGGTTTTGTTTTTTTTTTGTTGCTCTTTTGTTACAGTTTTTTTTATTATTCTTCAAGATAATTTTATAGTTTTCAGTGTTAACACAATAATAATGATAAGTTTAGTGATTTTTTTTTACTTTCTCTTTTGTAAAAGTGTTTTGCTTTTTTTTTATTTTTCAGGCCAATTTAATATTTTTAATTGTTCGGGCAGTAATGGTGATGATAATTGTCATTGTTATAGTCATGATAATAAAAGTAAAGTAGCAATGGATTTTCAATGAAAGGTGGAGAATTAACGAATTATTTTTGTTGGTTAGTTTTGTAGGTGTTTACACAATTCATATTTATTATAGTGTTGAATTTAAATTAAGTTATGAAATGAATTGATCCTAATACAGTAAATTCAATGATTCAGGAATCCAAGTCTGTGTTTGTTTTCCGGAAAGTGGTTTCCGGGAAACCACTTTCCAAACTTTCCTGTATTTGTTTGCCATTAGAAAAGTTGGTCAACGGAAAACACTTTTCAGTCAAAGAAAAATTTGGCTTGGTTTTCAGGAAAGTGTTTTCCGGAAAATTTGGGCGGGAAACACTTTCCGGAAGTTGTGAAAAATTTAGAAATGTCATTATTTGCTGATTATATCAAAATTGATCCTTAAACTTTTGATTGCTATATATAATTGTTTTGAATATCTATTTTTCAATTCCATCTCTTAAAATTTAATTTTTATATTAATTTTGGTCCTTATTTTTATAATTGCTATTTGCTTTTTTCTTATCATTTTTTTATTGAAATTTTTTATCTATCAAATTTGGTCCTCATTTTTTTTATTGTTACTTATTTTATTTGAAATAATTTATGAAATGTTAATTATTATTATTTTAATTTATTCACCTGTCATTTTTTTTAATTTTTTAGATTTGATCTCTATTATTTTGATTATTATTTATTTTATTTGAGATAATTTATGAAATTATATTTTTTATCAATTTCATTCTCATTCAACTTTTTAATTTGTAAGATTTGTTCCTCATTATTTTAATAAACTTGAGAAAAATAAAACATTAATAAGTTATTTTTCCAGCTCATTTTCCATGACATAACCAAACACTGGAAACTGTTTTCCAACTTATTTTCCATTACACTACCAAACATCGGAATTCACTTTCCCCGAAATTCACTTTCCAAAAGGAAACCACTTTCCTGCAAACAAACGGAGCTCAAATCTTCTTATTTTTTTAATGACGATAATTTTATATTGGTGATATCGTTGAAATATGTTAAACAAATAAATTCATATGTTTTATTAGAAATTTGCGTGTTACAAAAATTCTGCACGGATTTATTATTTTTCCCAAATTTATAGTATTATTAAAACACTCTCACAGTCTTAATATTTTTCATCTCAATCTAACGGTCGGATTAAGATATATGATTGATATTATAAAACTATTAATTATTAAAAAAACACTATTTGTCCGGAACAGAATAGGCGAAACAAAATTGGAACATTTTGGCCAAAATTTCAGGAGCAGGCCATAATTTTAAGCGAGATAAAATTGATCTGGTTTTATTCTATTTTTTGAATTGAAACGAAATGTATCGGTCATTCTGGACGGAACAAAATGAAATTGACAACCCTGCTTTATATAATTATTTTTCTTTATCAAACTCTACAACAAATAAAAAACATAGCATTCTATTTATAAGGAAACCTGAAAAATTTATAAATTGTAAAATATACCTTTTGTTACTTTTGGATAATTTTAGAAACTTGTTCAATCAAGTTACTAATTGATTTTTCTAGTTCTAGAATTATAATTCCTTGTATATATTACATTTACTCCTCACTATCTAAAACTTATTTAAAATCAAGTCACACTTGATTAATTATTTTATTTTAATTTTTTATTAACAGTCATAATAAATTGATCCAAATATAAATCATAATTCTATATAAAATAGGATTAAATAATTCAAACAAATAACTTATTATCAATTCAATAATTAATTAACTTATATTTAAAGATCTAATATAATGTCTAGTAACTTGTCATGATCATCGAAATATTAGATACGTCATAAATGACTTAACTTTTTAGTGATCAATTTCTTAGTATAATTTTTATTTATTCTATAATAATTATTCAATTTAAATATTATAGCATAAAGTGTGTCTATTATATCAAACCATCAAAGTTATTGTTTTTTTTTAATAAGATTTGATTTTTTAAAATTTCATTATACCTTGCATAAGAATTTATAATCAATACTATTTGCATAAAAAAAAAATTGTAATTCATATAGGATGAATGTTTATAACACGAAAATTAAAATCATCTCAAATTCACTAAAATTATTTCTAATTTATTTGGTTTACGTAATCCAACAAGCTATCATAATCAAGTTTTATAAATTTAATAAAATGCAATTGATTCAACATTTAATAAAATAAAAAAACCCTAGCACAATTTTTCCCTAGAATCCAAACAGGATAAAACAATGAAGGTATAAATAAATAAATAACCCATCATTGTAAGAAAACAAAACAAGATTGACTTTCTCACTTGTCTTTCACATAATTTCTTAGAATCCAAACAGAAAGCATGTGTGTGTATATATATATATATATATATATATATATATATATATATATATAACTCATCTTTTTAATACAAGTTGTATTTACTACAAAAATAAATAGTAATAAAAATTAAAAATCAAAATTAAGAGTATAAATACAAATAAAAAAATTTATCCCATAATGTTAAAAAAAATCAAAATTAAACCAAAAAATAAAAATCAAAATAAAAAATTATATATATTAAAAAAAAAATCTCCTTGCAGCAAAGCACAAGACAAATGGCTGGCTCGTGTGTGTTTATTTATATATATATAACCAATCTCATCAGGAATATCCACTTTCGTTGTCGAGGAAGATAAAGGGAAAGACAAAACTCATTTGATTGATTTCATCACATCAGGAATTTGAACGATCTGCACGACAAGTTTGATTGACCATATGGTGCACCGCATACTAGAACCACTATCACACCGTGGCTCGAACGGGGTTGCAACTCACCTGCAACATCAAAACTTAGCCATCCAGACTCATGAACCAAACCAGTCTCTGAGATGAGACGAGATGTTCAGGAAAACCAAACCAAATTTAGGAAAAGAAGAAGTGATGTTTTTGCTATAAATTAATATTTTTGAGTGTCCTTAAATTATTTTGATATATTAATATCAAAATTAAAATTTAAAAAATAAAAAATATTTAAATATATTTTCAAGTAAAAGTCATTTTAAAAAACAAATATTGTCACAATTATAAATTATATTAAACAAATTTGCAAATTTCCTGGAAGACACCAGACAACCAAGTCTTTGTCCACACTTGATGAAGGAACAGAGAAATTTCCCTCTTTTCGAAGATGGAATCAAGTGTCTTAATAATATTAATAATAAAAACTTTCCATGTCGATATATTATCAAGTCCAAAAACTGTGGGTCTCCACTTCTTATACAAAAACTTGCAAATTGCCAGTTGATGTGATGAATCCATTAGACAAGCAAGTTCTTGTCCATATGCAGAAATAGCTCCATATCCAAATGTGTGAGCACATCTATCTCCATATCCAAATCACTCAGCTCTCTCTCTCTTATCAATGGCAGCTAAAACAGCTTCACCTCTTCCCTCCAATACATTTCCTAGTCAACCAACCAAGATAACAAGCATCAAAACATTAGCTGAATCACCTGGTCTCACCTCCATCCCTGCCACTCACACCTTCACTCAAAAAATAAGTTGGACTGCAAACGAAGCTCTTACTAAAAGAACCCACAAATTTCTTTACATTACTAAGGTTTGACTGCGAAATAGAATATTTTTGCAAATTCAGATCCACCAACAATTTCTGGCATTTCCAAACACATCTCCCACACTCCAAAGTAAATTGTTTTTGATCCGTAAGATTACAGACACATCCCATCTTCACCAGCAACTCCTAAAATCTCCAATGTCAGCAGAAGAGAAACGAGACCTGTAATTTGAATTGTTATGCAGTTTCTGAGTATATAGATTAACATAAATTCCCAAACGATTGACACACATATGCAGAAGAGAAAGGAGTGTGATGTGGCATACTTGCTGAACCAGAACGACTTTAGGAACCAGGAAAACAGCAATAAAACATGAAGGCTTGCGAAGAAGATAAGCGTAGCTGCGTAGCAGCATGATGGCAATCGAAGTCTTGCCGAAACCATTCTCCAAAAAACACAATTGTATTATTCTTTAGCGCCTTCTCCAGAGCCTCCAACTGATAGCTGTTAAGAGAAAATGTAACCCAACACAGAAAATCATATATATATAAACAGAATCCCTGTGACTCATTCATTGTTTGAAGAAAACAAAACCAAAACACCAAAACATCTCTCTCTCTCTCTCTCTCTCTCTCTCTACTTGCTGTGAAATTTTGGTTACAAGTTTTATTTCTTAACGAGTTTGTCTGAGTTTACAGAGTAAACTCATGATTTTAATTGTTTTTTAGTTTTAATTCAATTTTACAAGTATATACACACGAGTTTAACAATATTGATCTACATTATTCAGAGGCAAGAAGATGAAAAAAGAATATAAAAACATAATTGTAGAAGGTAAAGTAATTATTTATGTATCTATTTGGTTTGGTTAAGATGAATAATATATATATAAAGAATATAATGTACTCTAATTATTTTTATTTTAGTTTATATTAAATGTTAAAAATTAATAATATTATAATAATTATCACATGCTGATTTGAGACCTAACAGACATAAGAAATGGATCAATCCGAGTTAAAAGAAATACATAAAGGATTGACTTGACGTAGTAAAAACTTGGGTTGGTCCAAAATAAAACATGAGTGACACCTCCCTCGTCAACTTTTGAAATTATAATAAAAATTATATCAAAATGATATTTTTTTATTTTTTTAAAATTATATTTGATATCAGTACATAAAATTATCTAGAAAATATCAAAATATATTAATTTAAAATAAAAATAAATAAATAAATATTTTTTTCAAATTTTGTTATACTTGCAACCTTAATATTGTTTGATTTCACTGTCCAATCAATATCCTTCACTACACATTTTATATAGTATAAAACATATCCCATGATCAAACATATTAAATTTGCAATACTTAATTATAATTTCTCATCTTTAATTATGATAAATGGGCTTATAAAGAAACTCACCAAAATCTTTTATTGAAAGCACTTTTATTAATCAAACCACTCCTCTTATCTCTGCTCTGCAAAGTCTTTTTGGTGGAAAAAAGTCATTTCAAGTCAATAACAGGAAAAATTATCAGGTTGTGTCGTATGTAAAATTATCAGGTTGTGTCGTATATAAAATTATCAAGCTTTATTGATGTAATTATATATGAAAAATGATACACTTCTATAAGCTGTGATTACTAATTTTGTAATACCATATAAAAAAACTACCATCTACATTCATACTTATTAACGACCAAACTGATATTAAGAGTCCATGCAATCATTTGGTGGATCTGATAACTTTGCATTATTAGCTCTATAATCATCTTCTTGCACCTGGTGTGGGGTGAGAAAAGGCTTAGGAGGCATTCGCAGGGACTCAACATCTGATTCAAGCATCTCTACAACTTTATGCATTGAGGGACGATCAATAGGCTTCAATTGTATGCACCACAAAGCTACAATAATCATCTTTGTAGTTGTCTTCTTTTCATGTTCTGTGGCATCTTCTTGTACTTCTATGTCCTTTCCTTCATAGACTTGGTCATAAACCCATGAAGGGAAGTAAATTTGGCTTGAATGATTTGTCAATGCATTCAAGTTCTTTCTTCTTCCTACCATTTCCATTAATAACATCCCGTAACTATAGACATCAGCTTTGTAAGAAACACCTCCAATATTCTTATAAAATAGCTCAGGAGCCATGTATCCAATTGTCCCTCTAGCAGCAGTGAGGGGGATAGTGTTATTATTTGTTGGGTATAATTTGGCAAGTCCAAAATCTGAGACTTTCGGAATAAATTTGTCATCAAGTAGAATATTGTGGGGCTTGATATCAAAATGTAAAATTTGCATATCACAACCTTGATGTAGATATTCAATTCCTCGAGCCACCCCAAGAGAAATCTCATAAAGTTTCTCATTGCTTAGTGGGACGTTACCTTGCCTAGAAAAAATGTACCTTTCAAGAGATCCATTAGGCATGAACTCGTATATAAGAGCACGCTTCGATCCCTCAACACTAAAGCCTATAAGTTGCACGACATTGACATGGTGAATTCTTCCAATAGTGGCAACTTCGTTGATAAAATCTTGTCCATTGGCTTTTGAATTGCCCAATAATTTAACTGCTGCGAAACGACCACTACGAAGCTTTCCCTTGTACACTGAGCCAAAGCCTCCTTCACCCAACTTGTCTTTAAATCCGTTGGTTATCTTCTTAATCTCCGAGTAAGTGTACCTTATCGGCACGAGATCATTATCGTGACTTTGCAAGAATTTTTCAATATTGTCGTACATGGATAAATGTCTTCTTCTCCATTTATATATGAGTAAAGTCAGAAGACATGGTAGCCCGCATGGGAGCAATAGCACATGATATATCACTGTATAGAGACATTACAAAAAAAAATCAATATAGAAAACATTCCAAAAATTTCATGTGACTTTCATCGTGGTGCTTCATTCTTTTTCAAGTTTAACCAGGCATTCATGAAATATTTTTTTTTTCAAATGTCAAATTCCTCGTATCAAAAATTAAAATAATTTACAAATATTTCATTGATTTTATGTGCGAGTATATATATGTGATTAATTTGTAATGCTTTAAATCAATATTGTTCATAATTGAGAACAAAAGTAGAAAGAATATTAGATACATTAATTGATGAAAAAATGAGACAAATTTAAGATAAAGTCAAAACTTGAAATAGTTGGGGGGCTCCTGAGAAATATCTAAATTTATGCTAATTCTAGATCTGTTGGATACAACCGCAATGAAAACAAGTCATGAACAATAATAATTTTTGCTCGTTGATTGGATACAAATATTTATTGTTTCACTGCAAGCTGGTAAAAGCAAAGTAAAATACTCACCGATAAGGGCGAGAAACAGCATGAGAAAGTTTAGTAAAAGTGGAGGGGTGGTGTATCGGTAATAACCACCACAAGAAGAAGCTGCCAAATAAAAACACACAAGCCTTGAAATAAAAATACTCTTTCTGTAAAATGCTATAATTACACAAAATAAATTAACTCACCCCCCCAAGTTCGACAAAGTATCCAGGTGATACCTGTAATCACCAAAATAAAATATGAATCAGAGTGCAAAATCTTGATGATCAATTAAAAAAAGTTCATATAATAGCGAAGAAAATGCGTAAAGTAATTGTATTCTTTTTGTAGAATATTCCTCCTCACCTTCAAGAAACAAGTCTAACAGCGACCTTAAGGCTGCATATAAAGAGAGAAGAGAAGGGTCAACAGTGCCAACAGGTCGATTTAATACAGAGAGAGAGATAGAGAGCGTACGGTATGGCCTTGTGGAAGAAAAATTGTGCCATTGAAGCTCGAACCCATCTGCCAAAATATGATGGACATCTGTATACGACATATTCGTCACATTTTTTGGAACAACATACATCAAATTTACACGGCACAGGTCAGGTACATCCTTCAACTCCCCATCAACCATGACATACGAATGGCCTTCCATGTTGACACAGCTGGGAGAAGAATTCTGTGCAGTACCATTGCCATTTTTGCAAGAAGAAGTATCCTTAATATAATCTGGAAGAGGATTCTGTATTTCATTTTCGCAACATATAAAAGCTAACACAGATCTCTCTTGCCAATGTTTATAATGAAAATAATAATAATAATTATTATAATAGAAATTCCGAGAGTAGAGCCAATCTTCTATAAGAGAATGATGAGGGATGGAGAAGCAATCATCCTTCTGAACAGCAGCATCCACAAGTCGAATTGTGGAGTCACTGTAATCGATTGCCTCAACATAATATTTTACCATTTTCAAGTGGAATGTTAGGCGCACGTTGTCTTCACAGCCAAGCTCAACAACTCGGTCGCCACAGCTGCCGGGGTCGGTATTTAGTCGGAAAGGGAAGCTAATATTAAGGAAATTGCCACAAGTAGAAGGAGCGCAGTCATTGGTGATCTGTCTAGCACTGCAACGATGGTGGGTGGATAGGATCTCAAGCAGAAGAAGGGCTGCATACGCACCAAAGGGGTGCCTTGATATTCTACTGATGAACATCGAGAGAGAAATTTAACTTTTTTAATTATGGGAAATCAAATGATGGCTTTATATGCACAAAAGATATACCATCCTGGATCGATCAATACGCCAGAAAATTAATTGCATGGTCAGAGTCACACTGATTAAGAATTAGGAAGTTGCCTGAAGATCACTCCCCACCAATCAAAGAAGGGGAAGACCTCTTGATGGCCTCCACTTGCGAAGTCAAGCTCGTCTGCATCATGGGCCTATCTCATTGAAGTAGGTAGTTGCTCGTCTGCATCATCCTGCATCACCCTAAACATGATTTATCACTTAATCCTCTCCTTTTTTGATCCATTTCGATATTTTTGAAATTTCTAAATAATATGCAGAGGACCTATATTTAAAGAATCTTCGCTTCAGGTATTATTTTAATAAAATATTATTAGATTTTTTATTCTATATCTGATATTTATCTTTTAATTGTTATTTATTTATTTAAGATAATTTATGAAATTATAATTTTTTTTCAAGTTTATCCTTTTATATTTTTATTATCTCTAAAATCTGGTCGTATTTTCTTTTTCAAATAATTTAGAAATTGAGGTTCTCTTTTCAATTTTATATTCTTTCAACTTTGTTATCTCTTAGATCTTGTCTTTTTTTATTTACTGTATTTGAAATGTCCATTTCTCACCCTCTTTCAATATTTTTATATCTTATATTTGATTCTTATTGTTTTGATTGGTATTTATTTTATTTAAAATAATATATATAATTATTATTTTTTAATTTCATAGTCCTTTAACTTTTTCTTCTATCATATTGTGTTCATGTTCTTTTCATAAACCTGAAACAAAATTACAAAACCAATAAGTTATTTTGCAACTTATTTTCAAACATCAAAAAGTATTTCTATGAGTACATACTCTATGGTGGTGTTTGAAATAAACCTTGATTTTTTACGATGGTGCTTCAATCACCTTGAGGGTTCTTTAATGATGTGACGGCACGTGCGACCATCAGGTCTTAGGTTTAGTGTTGGGAGACCTTTTCTTTTTTTTATTTTCTTCTTGATTTTCGCATTGAGGTGGATTCTAACTTCCTTGTCAAATTTGAAGATTGCCAAGGCTTAATAATTCTGTTAAAAATGTGAAGTTCTTCGTGTTTTTTTGTTATTAGATTTTGAGTAATGGAAGGTACAAGAGTGTTCTTCACCGAGCAATGGTGAACAGCAAGGGTACAAGGATGTCCATGTTGAAATAATTAAAGAATTCCCTTTTCAGAATAAGACTGAAGACATATTTCTTTAGCCAATAACTCACTGACAACAGAGTCAACAGAAGGCAGTGGAGAACGATGCAAAATTGAACCTCTAAGTCCTTCGAAATCACTGCGAAGTGCTGTTAAAAACTGTATCAATCGTTGTTGCTCTCTACGCTCAATATAGGCACCACACGCCTTTAACTCTGCCGATTCTGTAAGAGCCAACTGATCCCAAAGATCTGTCATAGCAGAATAAAACTCTTGAATACTCATATTCTTTTGATGAAGAGCTCGTATATCATTCTCTAATTGATACTGTTCTGCAAAATTTGACTGTGTGAATAACCTTTGCAGATGATCCCAAACCTCTTTTGCTGTCTCATATTTCGCCAATTGTGTACGTATCGAATGCTCAACAGAATTGTTGATCCAAGTAATGATCTTTGCATTATTTGCTTCCCATGTATCTATCAATTCAGCATACTTCTCCTCACTATTCTTAGGTACCATATAAGTTCCACTAACATACCCCCACATCTTCTTACCCTTCAAAAAATTTCTCATCACATAACTCCAATACGAATAGTTTTTCCCATCCAACCTCACACTTACAGACTGAAGTGAATCATCTTTTGCAGCAGCCATAATAAACAATCACAAAGAACCAGAATGCAAAAGCAGCGAAAAACAAAATACCAAATTTTGCAGAAGCGGAATACAAAATACCAATACCAAATAGTTGCAAAAACTGAATGCAAATATCAAATTGCAGAAGCTAAAGGGAATACAAAATACCAAATTTTGCAGAGGCGGAAGACGGAATATCACTCAAAAAAAAAACACTAGACTGATAATACTAAATATTAAACCTCGAAGTTGGATCCACGAAGTTGTGTTTGGAATTAAACCTCGTTCCATAAAACTTGCTCTGATACCATGTTGAAATAATTAAAAGCAAAAACATAAAAGAGAGGCTACAATTGTGAGTTCTTAGCTTAACCTAATTACAAATAAACTATATATAGGTTAAGCATAAAGTACTATTCTACCCTTAATGAATAAGACTAAATAAGTCAACATAATTATTATTTAACAGTCCATAGCTATGGCACATGGACCATCACTAGACTCAGTTGTCAGCCCAGCACCAGAGTTCTTAGTGAGCAGTAAAGGCAATGAACCAGCAGCATACATTGGCATGAAATATAAAGACTACCTCGAACTTCAGCAAAGCAACAAGCTGGATGGGAAATCTTGCCTGGATCGAGTTTGAATTTCAGCAGTTTAGCTGCTGATTCTGTGTGTGTATACCAAACCATGAAAGTAATAATGATACTTCTGTGATTTTATGAAAGCGTGGATAAAGAATCTGATTGTAATCAAAATTATTAAAGATTTCTTGTAAAATATAAGAAGTGGATCGATCTTTTGTAGACAATGAAGCTCAGGAAAACAAAATATTATGCGGTTCTTTGTCTGCAGTGCCCTCTTATAGCTATGTTTGTTCATGCAGTTAATTTGCAGTGGCATGCTATTACAATGGCTGCCCTGCTGCAAATGGCAGGGATTTTAGCTGTTGATTTGATGATTTTGCACTATCAATGCATGGTGCATGTACCTTCTAGCAAATGGGAGACGTTCCGCAGGGAGTTGTGGGGTGGTGTCTATATTCATGCTAACAGGTTCCATCACCGATCAACGCAACTCGGAAGACAGCCAAAATTGATTAAAAAGAAAACCCATCTCGTAAACTAGGTACAAGTTATATGACTCAATAAATTTAATTAATTTTATCGAGTCAACTTGTAATTTCATTTGTTATTGAGTTTTAATTCGATTTTACATGATATATGTATGTTAAAATTCTTAAAATTGTATGATTTTTTGAGTTAACTCCCAAATTTAACAATCTTAATCTACATTATTCAGAGGTAATGAGATGAAAAAAGAATATAAAAATATAATTATAGAAGGTAAAGTAATTATTTATGTATCTATTTGGTTTTGTTAAGATGAATAATATATATATAAAGAATATATTTTACTCTAATTATTTTTATATTAATTTGTATTAAATGTTAAAATTGATAATATTATAATAATTATAGCTATAAAACCAGCCTCACATGTTGATTCAAGACCTAACAGACATAAGAAATGGATCAATCCGAGTTAAAAGAAATATATAAAGGATTGACTTGACGTAGTAAGAACTTGGGTTGGCCAAAATAAAACATGGTTGACACCTGTTGATTTTTTAAATTCTTTTTGCCAAAAAAGTTTATTTTGATTATTTAAAAAAACAAAAAACAAGAAGAAGAAGAAGAGAAAAAAAAAATTAGGTCAATCTTGGTTGTCTTCTTGGTCTTTTTGTCCCGAGTAAGCCTTTAAATTGGATTTTAAAACTATTATAGTAGTCCTTTTTATCTTTATATTGATCTAGTAAATACAGGTTGACCCTTCCCACTCATGGACTTTGTATTGAGTCGATCCCAAGTCAAGTTATAAAATTAGGATAATAATTATTTTATTCTTAAATTGATCTAAGTAAATATAGGTTGACCCTTCCCACTCATGGCCCAGTCTTGCTCTGGATTGATCCTCATATTAAATTTTTAAGCTATAATAATAATAATAATAATAATTATCTATTCATACCTTAGTTTGACAATTTTTGAATGGAGATTTTTTTACAATGATATAATGATATTTTGTTAATAAAAAATAAAAAATATTTTATTTGAAAGCATGTTATTTTTATAACTATTGTTTTGAAAATATAAAAATTCATTTCAAAATAAAAATAAATATAAAAAATAATAAAAATAAAAAATTACAAAATCAAACACCAACACATTTCCTAGATATTTTTGGATAAGAAAATATCCTCTTAAAAAGCATAACAAAAACATTTATAAAATTAAATTCTCAATTAATCCAACATCTATGGATGAATTAAAAAAAAAATTGTTAGACCAACGAATCATATCAACTAGCTTAATCAGCGAACAAATCCATTGACTTTATAAAATTTAGTAAAAATAGCTTTTTTTAAAACTATTTTTTTAATATATAAAAAAATACACAATAAAAAAGTGAGATTCAGTTAAAAAAATACATCACACCAAACTTGTAAATATAGGCAACTTATATTAATCAAACCACTCCATTTGCATCCTATATTATATAAAATAAAATAAAATAGACAAAAATAGAGTAAAAACTGTATATTATGGTTGTAATACAATGTGTAATGGTAGTTGGTGAAGGGTAGTTTTGTTGTTAATTAATTAATAAATTACATTGTTGTGACTCTGTTTGGTATTGCATTTTAAAAACGCTTTTAAAAAAAATTAATGTCTATTTGGGAGTGTAGTTGAGTTTGTTTTTGAAGTGCTTTTTGTTCATAAATGCATCAAAATGATATTTTTTTATTTTAAAAAAATTATTTTTGACATC
Organism: Salix arbutifolia; assembly: GCA_025169955.1. NCBI lineage: Eukaryota > Viridiplantae > Streptophyta > Magnoliopsida > Malpighiales > Salicaceae > Salix > Salix arbutifolia. Next base: position 3,588,375 of record CM045918.1, on the reverse strand, counting down.
AGCACATAAAAATTATCTAAAAACACCAAAATTTATTAATTTAAAATAAATAATAAATTGTTTTTAAAAAAATGTTCTACTTACAAACTTAATATTTTTTGTTTTCACTATCCAATCAATATCCTTCACTACACATTTTATATAGTATAAAACATATCCCATGATCAAACATATTAAATTTGCAATAGTTAATTATAATTTCTCATCTTTAATTATGATAAATGGGCTTATAAAGAAACTCACCAAAATATATAAAAGTATTGAAAGCACTTTTATTAATCAAATCACTTTTCTTATCTCTGCTCTGCAAAGTCTTTTTGGTGGAAAAAAGATATTTCAAGTCAATAACAGGAAAAATGATCAGGTTCTGCCATATGTAAAATTATCAGGCTTTATTGTTGTAATTAAAAGTGAAAAATGATCCACTTCTATAAGCCGTAATTAGTACTTTTGTAATACCATATAAAAAACTAGCATCTACATTCATACTTATTAACGACCAAACTGATATGAAGAGTCCATGCAATCATTTGGTGGATCTGATAACTTTGTATTATTAACTCTATAATCATCTTCTTTCACCTGGTATGGGGTAAGAAAAGGTTTAGGAGGCATTCGTAGGGACTCAACATCTGATTCAAGCATCTCTACAACTTTATGCATTGAGGGACGATCAACAGGCTTCAATTGTATGCACCACAAAGCTACAATAATCATTTTTGTTGTTGTCTTCCTTTCATGTTCCGTGGCATCTTCTTGTACTTCTATGTCCTTTCCTTCACTGACTTGGTCATAAACCCATGAAGGGAAGTAAATTTGGCTTGAATGATTTGTCGATGCATTCAAGTTCTTTCTTTTTCCTACCATTTCCATTAATAACATCCCGTAACTATAGACATCAGCTTTGTAAGAAACACCTCCAATATTCTTATAAAATAGCTCAGGAGCCATGTATCCAATTGTCCCTCTAGCAGCAGTGAGGGGGACAGTGTTATTATTTGTTGGGTATAATTTGGCAAGTCCAAAATCTGAGACTTTCGGAATAAATTTCTCATCAAGTAGAATGTTGTGAGGCTTGATATCAAAATGTAAAATTTGCATGTCACAACCTTGATGTAGATATTCAATTCCTCGAGCCACCCCAAGAGAAATCTCATAAAGTTTCTCATTGCTTAAAGGGATGTTACCTTGCCTAGAAAAAATGTACCTTTCAAGAGACCCATTAGGCATGAACTCGTATATAAGAGCACGCTTCGATCCCTCGACGCTGAAGCCTATAAGTTGCACGACATTGACATGGTGAATTCTTCCAATAGTGGCAACCTCGTTGATAAAATCTTGTCCATTGGCTTTTGAATTGCCCAATAATTTAACTGCTGCAAAACGACCACTACGAAGCTTTCCCTTGTACACTGAGCCAAAGCCTCCTTGACCCAACTTGTCTTTAAATCCGCTGGTTATCTTCTTAATCTCCGAGTAAGTGTACCTTATCGGTACAAGATCATTATCATGACTTTGCAAGAATTTTTCAATATTGTCGTACATGGATAAATGTCTTCTTCTCCATTTATAGATGAGTAAAGTCAGAAGACACGGTAGCCCACATGGGAACAATAGCACATGATATATCACTGTATAGAGACATTACAGGAAAAAAAAGTCAATACAGAAAACATTCCAAAAATTTCATGTGACTTTCATCGTGGTGCTTCATTCTTTTTTAATTTGTGCATTCTAAGTCTTCCATTTCAAAAAATGATCATGAGGGCTCTCAACACTCTAATAAATACCTCATGAAATTGAAAAGAAAACAATATCCATGCAAATCTATGAAACAAACAATTAAGGGAATGATAAGAACTTTGTAATGCTTTAAATCAATTGATACATTCATTGATGCAAAAATGAAAACACGTCATGAACAATAATTATTTCTTAAGCTGTAATTTTTGGTCGTTGATATATTTATTGTTTCACTGCAAGCTGATAAAAACAAAGTAAAATACTCACCGATGAGAGCAAGTATCGCAGGGAGAAACAACATGAGAAAGCTTTGTAAAACTGAAGGGGTGGTGAACCGGTAATAACAAAAAGAAGCTGCCAAATAAAAAAAACAATGACAAAAGAAGAAGAAGAATGATTTACTATTCATTCAAAATAAAAGTGTTAAATAATAATTATGTTGACTTATTTAGTCTTATTCATTAAGGGTAGAATAGTACTTTATGTTTAACCTATATATAGTTTATTTGTAATTAGGTTAAGCTAAAAACTTACAATTGTAGCCTCTTTTTTATGATTTTGCTCTTAATTAATTCAACAAAAAGCATATGCGATTGAAACTTTTTATTTATTTATTAGAAAAATATTACTACTCTTTCTCTAAAATGCTATAATTACCCAAAATAAATTAGCTCACCCCGCCAAGTTCGACAAGATATCCAGGTGAGACCTGTAATCACCAAAATGAAATATGAATCAGCGTGCAAAATCTTGATGATCAATTAAAAAAAGTTCATATAATAGCGACGAAAATGCGTAAAGTAAATGTAGAAGACCGTAATATTCCTCCTCACCTTCATGAAACAAGCTGTACGAGTCTCCGGCTGCATATAAAGAGAGAAGAGAAGGGTCAACAGTGTTGGTATTTTACAAACTTATAATATTAAGCTGTGTTATGCGGAAAGGTCGATTTAATACGGGACGTACGGTATGGTTCAAATAAAGGAGAATAATTGTGCCATTGAAGCTCGAACCCATCTGCCAAAATATCATGGACATCTGTATACGACATATTTCTCACATTTTTTGGAACAGCATACATCAAATTTACACGGCACAGGTCAGGTACATCATACCCATCAACCATGACATACGAATGGCCTTCCATGTTGACACAGCTGGGAGAAGAATTCTGTGCAGTACCACTGCCATTTTTGCAAGAAGAAGTATCCATAATATAATCTGGAAGAGGATTCGGTATTTCATTTTCGCAACATATAAAAGCTAACACAGATGTCTCTATGTAACGATATTTATAATGAAAATAATATTGATAATTATTATAATAGATATACAGAGAGGAGAGCACTGTTGCTGTAAGAGAATGATGAGGGATGGAGAAGCAATCATCCTTCTGAACAGCAGCATCCACAAGTCGAATTGTGGAGTCGCTGTAACTGATTGCCTCAACATAATATTTTTCCTTGCTCAATTGCAATGTTAGGCGCACGTTGTCTTCACAGCCAAGCTCAATAAATCGGTCACCACAGCTGCCGCGGTCGGTATTTAGTCGGAAAGGGGAGCTAATATTAAGGAAATTGCCACAAGAAAAGGGAGCGCAGTCATTGCTGCTCTTTCTAGCACTGCAACGATGGTGGGTGGAAAGAATCTCAAGCAGAAGAAGGGCGGCATACGCACCAAAATGGTGCCTTGATATTCTACAGATGAACATCGAGAGAGAAATTTAACTTTTTTAATTATGGGAAATCAAATGATGGCTTTATATGCACAAAAGATATACCATCCTGGATCGATCAATACGCAAGAAAATCAATCAATAGCCACAAATTAATTGCATGGTCAGAGTCTCACTGATTAAGAATTAGGAAGTTGGTGAAGATTACTCCCTGGCCACCAATCAAAGAAGGGGAAGACCTCTTGATGGCCTCCACTTGCAGAGTCAAGCTCGTCTGCATCATGGGCCCTATCTCATTGAGTAGGTAGTTGCTCGTCTCCATCATGTTTTTTTTATTTACTGTATTGGAAATAATTTATAAAAGAAAATCAACATCTCACCCTCTTTCAATATTTTTATATCTTATATTTGATTTTTATTGTTTTAATTGCTATTTATTTTATTTAAAATAATTAATATAATAATTATTTTTTTAATTTCATTACCTTTAACTTTTTCTTCTATCATATTCTGTTATTTTCATAAACCTGGAACAAAATTACAAAACCAATAAATTATTTTGCAACTTATTTTTCATAGCATAGCTAAACATCAAAAAATATTACATACTCTATGGTGGTGCTTGAATCAAACCTTAATTTTTTACGATGGTGCTTGAATCACCTTGAGGGTTCTTTAATGATGTGGCGGCACGTGCAACCATCACGTCTTAGGTTATGTGAAATAATTTATCAAATTGAAATTTATTTTCAATTTTATTCTCATGTAATTTTTTACATGTCATATTTTATCTCTATTTATTGTTATTTATTTTATTTGAAATAATTTTATTTTTTTCAATTTCTTTGTTTTTCCTATCATATTTAATACTCATTATTTTTATTGCCATTTTTTCCTTTGAATTGTTTTTTAAAATATATTATTAACCGAACTATTATCAAAATCTTGACCAGCAAGATGAGAAGTATCCCTCTGTTTACTGTAAGCATTTTGCTGGCAAAAGGACACGTCAAATTAAACTTACTAGACAATGCCCTCGGGCTTCGCCGCGAGCGGCACAAAAATTTTTTCAATATAAAAAATATTAATTGTGTGTATTTTTTAATTCTAATATAAATTTAGCTAAAATAATAAATCTGTGCAGAATTCATGTCAAGTGCAAGTTATCTATAAAATATATGAATTTAAAATCGATATAAATTTATCTGTTTAGAAGTTTCAAATAAAATAACCAGCATAAATTTATTATCATAATTAAAAAAAACAAGAAAACTTTGATATCTGAATTACTAAGTTCATTGTATTAAGATTAGTTCATTTTATAATTCAATTTAAATCAAACAAAAATAAAATATAAATTGTGAACATACCCACAATAATAACATTAAAAAAAAATAAGTTGTTAATTTTCTATTAACAAAAAGACGAAAACATAGATAGAAAATTCATCATGACGTTTTTGCCATTATCATTGCTATAAAAGCTAAAATTATTACTAATATTACTGTTAAAACAATTGAAATAATTAAATTGTCATGAAAAATCACAAAAAAAAGCAAAAGATTTTTATAAAAAACACAATAAAAAAATAATAACTAAAATTATCATTATTATTGCATAAATAATAAAGAAACAGAAAAAAAATGAATAAAGGAAAAATAGAGTAATATTACTTTTAAAATGATCACCAATATAAATTAAAATTTAAGGAAAATCTTTAAAAAAATCCAAAGATTTTTTTTAAAAAATAATCAGTAAAATTATCATTATTATTGCGCAAATAATAAAATTATAAAAATCATCTAATCCAAAGAACAAATAAAAATAAAAGAAAACATCTAGCCATGGCACCCGCGCCTCGTCGCGGGCGGAATCATATTTTTTTCAACGTAAGAAAATATTTATTATGTATGATTTTTTTTATCATAGCATAAATTTAGACAAAATAATAAATCTGTATATAATTTTTATGAAGTGCAAGTTTTGTATAAAATATATCAATTTTAAATGAATATAAATTTATTTGTTTAGTTGATTTTAATGAAATAACCAGTATAAAATAAGTTTTAATTTTCTATAAACAAAAAGTTGAAAACATAAAGTGAAAATATATCCTAATGTTATTGTCATTATCATTACTACAACAGTTAAAATTATTATTAACATTACTGCCAAAATAATTAAAATAATTAAATTGCCCTGAAAAATTATTCAAAAAAGCAAAAGATTTATAAATAAAGCAATAAAAAACCAATCACAAAAATTATCATTATTATTGCGTAAATAATACAATCATAAAAATCATTTAATCCAAAGAACCAATAAAAATAGCAAACAACAAAAAAAAAATGGAAAAATGAAGCAATATTAATTTGAAAATGATTACCAATTTAGATTGAAATCTCGGGACTGAATGGATTAGAAAAAATCTCAGCAAAAAAAACTATAAAAAAAACTAAAAGTATAGATGTATAAATACGAATAAAAAATAAATTGCCTAAGAAAAAAAATAAACAAAATGAATTAATATAAAAAAAAACCCTCAAATAATCAAATAACAAAACTAAATAGTTAATCTTCTATCAACAAAAAGATGAATACATAAATTGAAAATTTAATCCTTATGTTATTGTCATCATCATTACTATAATAGTTAAAATTATTATCAATATTACTCTCAAAAAAATTTAAAAAAATAAATTGCCCTGGAAAAGCAATAAAAAAAAGTAAAAGATTCTTGTATAAGAAAGAAAAAAAAACAATCACTAAAATTATCATGATCATTGAATAAATAGTCAAATTATAAAAAACATCCAATCCAAAGACAAAAAAAGGAGAAAAAAAGGAAAAAACATTAACAAAGAAAAAAAAAGGAGCAATATTAATAGTAAAATGATTATTATAATAGTTAAAATTATTATTAATATTACTGTCAGAAAAAATCAAAAAATAAAATTGCCCAGGAAAATCATTACAAAAACAAACAGAAGATTTGTATAAAAAGCAATTGAAAAATAATCACTAAAATTGTCATTATTATTGCGCAAATAGTAAAATCATAAAAATCATCTAATCCAAAGAATAAATAAAAATAATCTAAAACACAAAGAAAAGGAATAAAGGGACAAAATTTTCAATATTAATTTTAAAATGATTACCAATATAAAATAAAATTTCAGGATTGAACTGATTAAAAATAAAACCTGAAAAAAAAAGACAAAAACTAAAAGCATAGATGCATAACTATGAATAAAAAATAAATATTATCCAAGAATTAAAAAAACACAAATGAATCAATATAAAATAACAAAATAAAAAGAATAAGGACCACAATGAAAAATAAAATATATGATTAATTCTAATTGAAGGATAAAATTGAAAAAAAAACAAATGTTGGGACCAAAATAAATCATGAAATAATAAGTTTAATTGCTGTGTAATGTTAAAAAAAAATTAGAAGAAGAGGGACTGAAATGAAAACTTGTATATATGACTAATTTTAATTAGAGGACCAAATTAAAAGAAATTAAAACATCTGGACCGAATAAATTAATGGAACACAAAAGAAATCAGAAATCAAAACATCAGGGACCTAAATAAATTGCCTACATACATCAGGGACTGGATCTGAATTAGCGGCGGCAGGACAGAGAAAACCGACAACCGACACAAAACCTTTCTCCGCCGCTTACCGGAGCATCTAGTAACGGAACGCGCCGCGACAGCAGATAGAGGACATGGAGGCGCACCGCCTAATGCGCCGGAAGTGAATTTTGCACCGCCTGAAGGATACGCACGCGCCGTCTAAAGGGCGCGTTTGCGTGGAACGCTGCTGGCGCGGCCCGACAACGCGTCAGCTGCCCGCCGAAAGAAATAATAAAATAATGGGATAATAACGAAGATGCCCCTGATTCTACTGACATTTACGAAAAAACCTGAGGGGAAAATACTACCCTGCCCCCGTTACTGTGCGCAATTTTGTCTTTTTCGGGGGCTTTTTTCGTCTGCGCACTGTGCAAATAAAGTGTGAAAAACCGAGAGAGGCCCTGTCACTGTGCACAAAAATTGTCGTTTTTGGGGGTTAAAAACGTGCTTCCACTGTTCACAAAAACGGAAAAGAAAATACTATTGCAATCCACAGTGCGTGTGTGCACAGTGCGTGTGTGCACAGTGCGTGGGTGCACAGTGAAAAACCTACGCGTTTTATATATATAGTAATGTTATTTCAGTTTAATAAGTTATAAAATACATAATCATTAAAGCAAAACACTTACTAAATACTCTAGAAATTCAAGTTTTTAGTGCAAATAACTGCTATTATGAATATTATTGTAAATAATTAATATTCTAATTATCAGTGACAATATTATCATGACAATATTATCGTTGTCACTACCATTATTACTATAAAAAGAAATGAAAGTATTTGTTTTTATTTTTTAAGATTTATTTTTTATATTGTTATATTTTATGTGATATTAGAACACTGACATTAAATTAATTTGATATTTCTTCAAAAACAAATTAGCATATATATATATATTAAAGTAATGATATTAAACAAATATCAAAATATATAATTATTCTCAATTTTGTCAGGAAAAATATCTTTAAAATAGATTTTTAGTCGGTACTTTTACTCGACAACTGGAGGTCTCCACCATCTCTTAAATCCTGCTTATTTTTGTGTTTTAAGAGTTTTGAAAAAGATTATTTTTTTATTAGCTATAAATTAATATTTTTGAGTGTTTTCAAATTATTTTGATATACTAATATCAAAATTAATATTTTTTTTAAAAAAAATAATATACTTTTAAGTAAAAGTCATTTTAAAAAATAAATATTGTCACAATTATAAACTATATTAAACAAATTTGCAAACTTCCTGGAAGACACCAGACAAACAAGTCTTTGATGAAAGAACAGAGAAATTTCCCTCAATTCGAAGTTGGAATCAAGCGTCTTAATAATATTAATAATAAATGAAATGAAATAAATACATTCCATGTCGATATATTTTCAAGTCCATAAACTGTGGGTCTTCCCGGTATGCTTGACATTGCGGTATGCTTGATATTGTATTTTAAAAGTATTTTTTAAATAAATTGAAAAAAAAAATTTAAATTAAATTTTTTGTTATTCTCATATTATTTTTTGTACTCATATCAAAAATAATTTTTAAAAATTAAAATAAAAATACATTATTTTAATATATTTTTAAATAAAAAACATCTTAAAAAATAATTTCAATAACACTCACATATCTTATACAAAAGATATAATGTGGTCTTGAGAGCAATACGCCTCTATAGACTAGCTACGAATAGCATTCTGGATCCATCAATACGAAAGGAAATCAATCAGTGGCCACAAATTAATTACATGGTCAGAGTCTCACAGATTAAGAATTAGGAAGTTGCCTGAATATTACTCCCCCCCAATGGAAGTTGGGAAGACCTCTTTATGGCCTCCACCTGCAGAATCAAGCTCATCTACATCATGGGCCCTATCTCATTGAATATACATGGAGGATGATGCATGTGGTGTAAGAAAATCATGTATGACTTATCATTAAGATTGTGTTTGGTATTGCTTTTATTTTTGTGATCAAGATTTTAAAAATTGATATTAAACAAATATCAAAATATATAATTATTATGAATTTTTTCTGGAAAAATATCTTTAAAATAACCATTATTGGAAGATAGCTTTGGTGACGTTAAATGAGAGTGAAACTCTCTTTTATGCATGTATAGTGAATCTTTTATTGTTAAAGATTTGTTATCTTTGTGTTTTTTATTTGTTTTGTTTATGCGTAGCTTGGTATATTTTTAGTTTAAAGTGATTTTTATTTAAAAAGAAATTAAATTATTTTTTTTATTTTTTAAGATTTATTCTTCATATTATTATATTAAAAGTATTTCAAATGTCTTATCAATAACAAATGAATATATAAAAAAAACTAAATAATTGAAAAGTTTGTATGTTGATTATTTCGCTTAGATGTATAGCATCATAAAAAAAATATAGGACCATTAATTTTTTTTTACATGTTTAAGAACTTGGTTCTCGCTATGACAATGTGTACGACAAGTGGATCGCATATTTTTTCACTATAGAAAATTTGGCCTAATTTTTCCACCCCTTTTGTCAATTTGTGGCTTCGTATATTTTTTGTTTACATAATATTAGATCTGAAATATCATACATAAAATTTTGAACAAAAACAACATTGACAGATGAATTATTTCGATTATTATTCTCATTGTTATTATCATGATTGTTAAATTGTCACAATTATTATAGATGTCATTATAACCATTAATATAAATAATTAATATTCTAATTATTATTGGCAATATTATTGCTACTAGCATTATTATTGTTGTAAAAAGGAATACAATTATTTTTTTCATGTTTTAAGATTTATTCTTTATATTATTATATGAAAAGTATTTCAGAACACTGAAATTAAATTAATTTTATTTTTTAAAAGAAAAAACTTATTTTATTTTATATATATATATATATATATATATATTCAGAACACTAAGATTAAATTATATATATTTTTTATTTTTTAAGATTTATTTCAAAACACTAATATTAAATTAATTTGAGATTTCAAAAAGAAACATAGTTCATTTATAAATATTTCCAGATGTAAATATCAAATAAATATCAAAACATATAATTAGCCTCATGTATTTGTAAGAAAAAAAACCTTAAAAATAATCATTATTATTATTTTAAATTCCTTTTCTATAATAAAATGAATATGTATATAAAAACTAAATAATTGAAAGTTTTGTAAGTTGATTATTTCACTCAGATGTTTAGCATTAAAAACAATATAGGACGATGAACATTTTTTCACATGTTAAAAAATTTGGTTGTGTCTGCGGTGAAATGCATGGCAAGTGGCTCATTTAATTTTTGATTATATATAAATTTGCCCAATATTTTCATTTGTTTTTTTTAACGTTATATTAAATCTGAAATATCATATATAAAAACCTCACAAAAGTCAATTTGTAATGAAAAGAACATTGATCAATGAATTATTCCGATTAATATCATATTATTATTATCATAATTGTTAAATTATCATAATTATTATAACTATCATCATTGTAAATAATCATTATTATGATTATTATTGGTAGTACCATCATTGCCACCATCATTATTGTTATAATCGTTGTTATTATAACAATAAACATCACGATAATCAACACCATTATTTCTATTAATATAATTGCAATTATAATTAGTATTATGATCATTATTATATTTTTTGTCATTATTGATATTTTCTATATTATTTTATGAGTTATTGTTACTATTACCATCAAAGTCATAATTATTAACAACATAAGCACTATAATCATTCTAATAAATTACACTTGTTATTATCATTATGATTAATAATGTCACTATTATTATTACGGTTATAACATATAAAATTATCATTAATATTACTACTAAAATAATAAAAATTATTAAATTACCCCAAGATATATCAAAAACTCAAAAACTCTATTTATTATTGATCATACTATCGTTGATACCATTATTATTGTTAGAAAAAAATTAAATTATTTTTTTATTTTATAAGATTTATTCCTCATATTATTATATTAAAAGTATTTAAGAACTTTGACATTAAATTAATTTGAGTTTTTTTTTTTAAAAAAAACCTTAAGTCATTTATATATATATATATATTAAGATGTTAATATTAAAAAATATTAAAATATATAATTAGTCTTATATATTTATAAGGAAAAAAATCTAACAAATAATTATTATCATTATTTTGAATGCATTATCTATAATAATTAAAAAATTTAACACCTAAAAATATTAACAAAAAAAATTAAAAAATAAAATAAATGACAAAAAAAAAATACTATTAGATTAAAAAAAATATTTGACTTGAAGAATAAATAAAAATAATTAAGAAACAAAAAAAAAACATAGGGAGAAAATAATAAATATCAAGTTTCAAATGATCACCAACACCAATTAAAATTTAAGAACTAAATTAAAAAAAAAATACAACCTTAACAAAAGAGGAAATAATAAAAATTAAAAACAAAAACTAAGAGCATATGCATATAAACATGGACAGAAATAGGAACCATTTCAGAAATATATACAAAAAATAAAAGACTTAAAATAAAATCAAAGATTAAAAGTATAAGGGCTGAAATAAAAAATAAATGTATAATAAATTTTCTCCAAAGGACAAATTTGAAAAAAATCTTAACTTTGATACTGAAAATATTACAAGATTTAACACTAATCCGGAAATTAAAAGACCGATGACCGAAATGAAACCAAAATATATAATCAATTTCAATTGAAGGATACAATTGAAATAAATCAAAACTTCTATAACAGAAATAAAGACCATACAAAATAATCAAAAGATAAAGACCATACAAAATAATCAAAAGATCAGGAACTACAATGAAAATCCAATAAACAACGGGGAATGACTTGTAATGTTGCATGCAGCTAAGAGAAACGGGGGAAACAAATTCAACCAACCTCGATATGTTTCCGGACACCGTGGAACACCACGCGCCACACCAAGAGGAAGAGAAAATGGCGGCAAATCATTCTAGACTCCAGATGGACATTTTTCCTCGTCAAAAAATGTTGCACGCGTCGTTTGAAAGGTGCGTGAGCTCGAAAATTGAAGGCACATCCGACGACGCGCACACGGTATCTTGGCAAAAAATATAATTCAAAAATAGTAAATTACCACAACACCCCTACAACCAACTCTTGAATTTTGTCTTATATGGGGGTATTTCTGTATTTTTACATTTTCAAAAAAATGTGCAATTTTCTTAATATCCCTGGAGGTAACTGTTTTATTTTGTCTAATATGAGGGTATATTTGTATTTAGACATGAAAAAAAATCTGCAATGTCATTAATAGCCCTAGTGGAAACTGTTGATTTCTATCTTATTAAAGGATATTATGGTTATTTTACTATGCACAAAAATATAAAAAATCAAAACTACCCTTGATTCCAAGGCTAAAGCTAAGGTGAACTAAGGGGTGCCTAGAGCTACAATGATTTTGCTACAGTGATTTTGTGAGTTAATTTGGCTGTATAAAAAACAATATTTTAATATATTTATAATTAAAAAACACTTTAAATAGATCATGAAATAAGTTAATTTATCAAGTTATGGTATGGCAGGGCAGGGTAGAGGAGGGAGTGTTATTGTCTATTTAGAAAACATTTTTAGTTTATGAGTATATTAAAATAGTATAGATTTTACTTTTTAAAATCATTTTTATATTAAATTATCAAACACGCCCTTTATAACAACAAGCGTCTCTGGTTGTTGGCTGCAGGTGTGTGATGGTAATTTATCATTTTTTTAATATATATTATGACGCGGTACTATTGGCGCGTCATCAGACGTGCATCTATTTCCATGCCCACACAGGTTTCAGATGGCGTGTGCGGCAGTTTACGACATTAAAAAATACCCCACCGGCATCTAGAATTATTTTCCGTCATGTTCTATTCCTCCTGTTGCAGCGCATGGGAATCAATGATGGACAAAAACGTGCCATGATTAGAGTTAGGCTTGTTTCAATTTGGTCCTTCAATTGCAATTGATTATATATTGAACTTTTATTTCAGTCCTTAGGCTTTTAATTTCCTAATTGGTTTTAAATCCTTAATATTTTTGGTATTAGAGTTTTGATTTGTTTCAATTGTATTCTTCAATTCAAATTGATTATATATTTTAGTTTCATTGCGGTCCCCAGTATTTTAATGTTCGGTTTTGTGGTAGATTAGTTTTTTTTTTGTATCAAAGTTTTGATTTGTTTCAATTTTGTCCTTTAAATGAAATTTATTATATATATGTTTTCCATTTCGGCCCTTATACTTTTAATCTTGGATTTTATTTTAATTCCTTTATTTTTTTATATATATTTCTTAAATGTTTCCTATTTTTGTCTATGATTATATGTACATGCTCTTAATTTTTTTTAATTTTTATTATTTCCACTGTTGTCAAGGTTTTTTTTAATGTAATGTTTAAAATTTAATTTGTGTTAGTGATCATTTGAAAATTGATATGTATTATTTATCTCTTTTTTAAACAAATTTTATTTTTATTTATTCTTAAAGTCAAATAATTTTTTAAAATCTAATAATAATTATTTTTTTTTGTCATTATATGGTTTTTTAATTGCTTTTTTGTTATTATTGTTGGGTGTTGAAATTTCTAATTATTATAGATAAGACATTCAAAATAACTATTATTGTTGTATGTAAGGTTTTTTTTTCTTATAAATATGTGAGACTAATTATATATTTTGATATTTATTTAATATTAGCACCTCAATATATATATATATATATATATATATTGACCTAGGTTCTTATGAGAAAATAATAATAATATCAGTATTTGAAATTCTTTAAAAATAATAATATGAGGAATAAATCTTATAAAATAAAAATAATAATTTAATTTTTTTTTCTAACAATAATTGTGGTGTCATAGATAGTATGAGCAATAATAATTAGAATATGAATTATTTATAATAATATTTATAATGACAGCTACAATAATTGTAACAATTTAACAATCATGATAATAACATTGACAATAATAATCGAAATAATTCACGAGTTGATGTTATTTTTCTTAGAGGTTTGACTTTTACAAGTTTTTTATGTATGATATTTCATATATAACATTACATAAACAAAAAATATACGAAGTCACACGTAGACGAAACAGGTCGAAAAAATGAGAAAAATTATCCACAATGAAAAAATATACAAGTCAATTGTCCTCTACTTCATCGTAGCCATAAACAAATTTTGTAAAATGCAAACAACAATTAATTGTCTTAGATATTTTTTATAATGCTATATATCTAAGCAAAATAATCAGCCTAAAAACATTCAGTTTTTACTATAGCAAAAATATTTACAATAATAATAATTATTATTATTGTATATTAGGTTTTTATATATTCATTTTATTATGGAAAATACGTTTAAATTAATGATAACGATTATTTTTAAGGATTTTTCTGTTTAAAATAATTATATATTTTGATATTTTTTTAATATTAACACCATAAATATATATATATAATGAAGGAAGTTTTTTTTGTTAAAAATCTCAAATTAATTTAATTTTAGTATTCTGAAATACTTCAAATATAATAATATGAAGAACAAATCTTGGAAAAAAATTGAATTTCTTTTTATAACAATAATATTGTCAAAAATGATTAGAATATTAATTACTTACAATAATTGTTTCAATAACAACTATAATAATTGTAAAAATTTAATAATCATGATAATAACAATAAGAATAATAATCAAGATAATTCATTAATCGATGTTGTTTTGTGAAAAATTGACTTACACAACTTTTTTATGTATGATATCTCATTTCTAATATTACATGAATAAAAAATATACGAAGCTAAACATAGATGAAACAGGTGAAAAAATTTGGTCAACTTATCTATAAATAAAAAAAAATATGAGTCAATTGCCCTGTGTGTGAAACCCGAGAATAAAGTATACATAGAGGTAAGATATTTATAAAAATGTAAAATGTTGTTATAATACAAAATTTATGAAAAGAAAAGAAGAAAAAAACAACGGGGTCAAAATAGAATTAAGAAGAGATGGGACTATAAATACTGATCTCTTCTCTCAGCCATGTCCAGCTGAAACTAGAAGAAAGAGGGGAGGGAGAATTTCGAATTTCACTTCATAAAAAACAAGAGTAAACACCCAAAAAAATTGTAAACCCATACAAGCTTTGGATTTCTAAAGTGGAAGAACACAATTGGGTGGAGAAGTAACAAGAAGAAAGTGAAGAATTTGGGGAAGAAAGGAGGGAGAAGAGTGGTTGGGTATTTTCAAGGAGAAGAAGGCTAAGATTATTCCAAAATTCTTAGATTCCATCCAAGTAAGGAGTTCTACTTCCAATTTCTATGAAATTAATTTCAATTTGATTAGAAGTTCATGATTCTTCTTGAATTGGGAATTAGGGTTTTTAACACAAAATGTTAGGAAAATGCATAAATGAGTAGGATTTCATGAATAAAGAGAAGACATGGTTGTTATTGATGAGTGTTGCTACCCAAATTTTGACCTACTTATTTTTTAGGTTTCGGAAGAAAAAGAAAAAATAGAAAAAAAAGACAAAAATCCAAAAATATTTTGTTACAAGGGCAAAATTGAATAAATTGAGAATTTAATGGTCGATTGAGGTTTAAATCGCGCAAATTAAAAACCAAGGACCAGAATAAAAAGGTCGCGCAAAGTTAAGGTTGAGATTAAATTTTTGAGGGGATATAATTGTGCAAAATTAAAAGCTCAGATCCAATGGAGGTTCAATTAGAAAAATTACAAATTGAGGGATCAAAACACACTTTGACCCCTCAAAGCAGCAGACATAGCTGCCGCCCAGCCGCTGCGTGTAGCCGCCGGCAAGCCTGTCACCGCAGAAAAAAAAAGAAAAGAAAAAAAGAGAAGCACACCGTTGCTTGCAACGGTAACTTCTGCAATGCCTATAAAATGGCGAGAACAAAAGAGAAAAAAAGGGGGAAAAAAGAAAAGAGGGGAGTTGGAAGAACTTGTAGAGCCAAGTTCACGTAAAATAGAAACAGGGGGGGACGAAAAAAAAGAGCTGACAGTGGAGAGAAAAACACGAAGAACAGACAATGGAGAAGAAGAAAAAGAGGAAAAAAAAACAGAGAGAATCAAGGGGGATTTTACGTAAAAATTTGAATCTTCATCCCTCTCGTGCCTTGTTCCCTCTCTTGATCCCTCGACCTCATCTTTTTCTTTTCTCTCGGTTTCTCTCTCTCTCTCTAAAACCAGAGAGCTCTCTTTCTCTTTCCCTCCTGGTTCATCAACGCCGGCAGCCAGCCCAACCATCTTGTACCACCACTGTCACCTCCGGTCACCTCCACTACGCGCCAGGCATCCCAGAAGCAGCCCAGACGAAGGCAGCGTCGACAGTAGCAGTCGACAGCAACGCCACCCGAGCCCCTTCCGGCGTCCATTCCGGCCACCACAGGCCACCATTTTCGACGCCACCATGACTGGAAGAACCACCTTGATCTCCTCTACCCAACGGTATTAACAGGTACGCCGTTCATCACACTTGAAAATCTTCCATTTCCACTGTAGATTATCTTCTTGCATGCACGGGGAGTGAATTAATTCACTCCCCGCTGGGCCGGTCGGGCCGGGCACACCCTGATTAATCTGGGCTGGAAGCCCAGCCCAGATGGGTCTGGGCTGCCAGCCATTTGGGCTAGCAGCCCAGACTGGAGACAAGGTGGGCTGGGCTGGCAGCCCAGCCCGAATTTAGGTGGGCTGACAGCCAGCCCACCGAAAAAGAGGAAAATAAAAAATATAAAAAAATACAAAATACAAAATTGCAAATAAAAATGTGTTTAGAAAAAATATATGTTGTTTTCTTGCATATGGCCAATACACTAGCATATTTTAAAAATTGTTTTTTTTTCAAAAAATATATTATCTTGGAGTTTTGAAGAAAATGTATTTTAGCATGGATTTCACAAAGTAAAATTATTTTCTTGTATTTTTGGATTTTACAACATATTTGTAAAATCCAAAGGGTATTGGCCAATATTCCAAAAATATTAAAATCTTATTTTTTTGATTTATTATTCATCATCGATGTTTGGATAAATAAATCCTAAGGGGTCAATATCCAAAATATTCGATGGGGATAATATGTTGTTATTCACTGTCGGTGTTTGGATGAATAAATCCTAAGGGGTCAATATCCAAAATATTCGGCGGGGATAATATGCTGTTATTCACTATCGGTATTTGGATAAATAAATCTTAAGGGGTTAATATCCAAAATATTCAGCGGGGATAATACACCATAATTATTTAACCAATATATTTCTGAAAAATCAATAACATAGCAATCATAAGACAAACAAAAACACCAAGCAGCTTACCTTAGGTAGAGCGTACTAGGGGTGCTAAAACCTTCCCTTTACGCAACCAGTCCCTTACCCTAGAATCTCTGAAAGACCAGTTTTAGGTTCCTAGTAACCATAATACTAGGTGGCGACTCTCTTTTTCACAAAAAAAAAGATTAGACCCCGGCATTGAATATTTCCCCCGCACGCGGGGAGGGTCGCCACGACGCCGCGCTCTCGCGATGGGGTGCGACAGGATGGCGACTCCGCTGGGGATTTTGGACTAGGCTTGATAATTTTGTTTGTTTATGATATGTTATTGTTTTTCATATTGCTATGAATGGTTTATTTTGTTCAAAGTCTTTAACATGCATCTTTACATTCTATCATCATAATATGTCTTGTCATACATCACTTTTATTATTTCGAGAGCACACACTAAACTTTAAGATAAGTGGGGGACTAGCAGCTTACCTATGACTTGAGTCAAGGTTGAAGTTTGTGTAAACCCCAACTCTTTGCTGAGTGTTTAGACTGGTAGTGATTGGTACACGTGCCATCCCGCTATCTGCTAAACCCCCATATCGCCTTTATGAGGGTGATCACTGGGACAGCAAGAGACCCTCTTTAGAGACCAAGTAGTAAACTTACCCTATGTCTCACGTACAGGAACTAGAACCAATCATTAGGGTGTATGCTCCCTCCATTTTGTTTTGCATTAAAACAAACTCTTCTCGAAGCATTTTGAAATTTGAGTGACACAGTGGCCATCACGTAAGAAATTTTCATTGTAGGGTTTAAGCAAAAATCAATTTGTGTTTATCATGCAATTATTACGATCATGTGTCACTTCTCAAAGGGTGAATCTATATAAAAAAAACATGCATATACATTTCATCATGCGTTTTATAATTTTTGGTTATCATACAATTGTTACGATCACGTGTCACTCCTCGAAGGGCGAGTCTGTAAAAAAAAATGCATATACATTTCAACATGCATTCCCACAGTTTGAAATAGGGGTCCCTCAATCTATCATCCTCCAAAAGGTCAGGAGTCGTTTGACATTGGTAAGGAAAATTCACACCAATACAGAAATAGCATTCGTGTTTTTCTACAAGCCAAAGATAGAGTTCTTTGCTCTGCAGTGAAATCAAGTGGGACATATGCTGAGTTATTGTCTGCAAAGTGTTAATGCATTCATCAATGAAGATTGTGGAAATTCAGGTTTCCTTTGAAGGAGTGCGGGTAGTCTATATGCGAGACTATTTTTTTAGACAGTAAACATCAGTCAAAGAAGTTGTTAGTATCAATCGATTTCTCTCCTGATCATGTGGAGTTTTTTGCGGCATTGTCAAATTAAGGAGTTTATGCCGTCACACACAATAAACCATGTTATTTTGCGAACAAAGATGAAATATCCCGAGTGTGGAAACATAATATGGTATTGTAGAATCTATTCTGGTGTATAAAAGGTTGGCGCATGTGCACTGCGAGATTACATTGCTCTACGAAATGAAATTGTTCATGATTTGCGCACTTTGGTGGTTTGTTAAGAGTGCTTCCTAGCTCGATTCACTTTTTATGAGGAGCATGGTGGAGCACAAAAAAAAATTGCCTTCCTTTCACGACATAATCCGGAGATGAATATTTGCAAGAATTTCAGTAATCAAGTGTGGAAGTTAATCAGCAAAAGGCAAGTCAAGTTTTGTGGAGGATGTTATCGTCGGCAGTGTCAGCAATAAATCATCGCGAGCATAAGCAAGATCAATGAGCAACAACAATACAAGAATGATTGTTTGAAAGGCTGAGAAAAGTGTCGCATCGTCAATAATTTTCTTACGGAATCTCAGCGGCTATCATTTTGTTTTGTGGTTTAAATCATCATTTCATTGAAGCATGTGTTTTCCTTGTCTTTTTGTTGTTTTGAAATCAAGAGATGTTTGACATTCTTATTTTGGACAAAATATTTTGATCAAACTCCAACATTCAAAATTTGAAGTTTATCATTTTTGAAAATTAAAAGTATTTTGATTGCATAATTGACCCAACTTTTGTTAAAAGACATGATGACCAATACCAGGTGACAAATAATTTTTGAGTCCATACATCGAGTTTTTGAACCACATCATAGAGCTAAGCTTTATTAGTATGCATATTGATATGTAATGGATTCGGTAGTTATGCACCCGCGAATCATGACTCTTGCACGTCCAAATCATTACATTGGACGAGGTCAAAATTTATCAGTTAAAACCAATTTTGCTTGAAATGACAAAAGGCTATCTTTGTTTATTTCCTTCACTATTCTTGAAATATGTATCCCTTGTTAATCCCAATTTGAGCCTGATATTATTTGTTTTTTATTTTTTATTTTATTTTATTTTATTTTAAAACACCCGACATGGATCACACCCTCACACTGGGGGCAAATATACTGGTTGCAAATAAACTGGGGGTAAATAAGAGGTTTGTAGTTTGGGGATACAGTGACAACATTAAAATCATCAAAATGGGGAAGGTTTAAGAACAAAAGCCCAACATGGGGGAACAATCAAGTTGAGATAGGACATGACAAAAACCAAGAGTCGATGCTAAGGACAAGTTAAGTTAAAAAAAAAGAAAAAAGGAAAAGAAAAAAGAAAAAGAAGAAAATATTGGACTATACCATGTCTGTTGGTATCTTTGGTCAAACCTCATGTGGGAAGAAATGGTATATTAAGATTATCGAGTATCCAAGATAAGTTATCAATCAAATGAAGATCTTGCAAAATTATTTCGTTAGACTATATTGAATGCAACAAAAGATGAAATAATATTAGATGACAAATGATGGTTTGAGTTTTTAGTATTCCCTTTGTCAATGAAAGGAATGACATGGTTGTAGAGATTCTTAGAGCATTGGTTGATTGATAAAAAAATCACGTTAAGATAATTAATGTATTTTTATGTTGTTTCTTCTACAAAGACAACAAGGGAAAAAGAGTTAACGACTAGATAATGGTGATCCTAGGCCTTTGAAACCCTTAAACACTTTTTTAAAGCCTATGAAAGTCATTTTCTTTTATAGCCATGAACCATAGCCTCGTTATATGCTTTCAAAAGTCTTTCTTGATCAAGCAAGCAATTTTTATTGATAAATGGTGCTCTCCAATATTGTTAGGGTTTTTCCATAAGGGTTATAATTTCACAAACTAAGTTACAAGTTGCTATTCATATTGATAAAGTAAGTGCTGAAAAAGGAGACAAATTTTCAACTGAATCTCGGGTCTTTACTTGACAGTCTAATTGTTTGAAAACCACATTATCACTTCATCACGTACTGTCAAATGACATACCTCTAAAATCAGAGATTATAATTGAAACAAAAATAAACCCATAGAAAAAACAATTTCAATCTCATAATGGGTCAATTGCTATTTGCAAAAATACAAGCTAATTACAGGTTTGCATGCATTGAATATGTGTATTATGAATTTGACCAAATGAATTTGATTTTCAACAAATGACATCTCTTTTATTTTATTTCATTTCAAGAATTAGACTTTGGATGCACATGATCTCTTGAAATTGGTGACTAAATGGTAGAACAAGAAAGATTTACAAACAGAGAAAACATTGGTCGGATTAACAAAATCCTTGACATTGATAGTTCTTCATTGGAAAGCCCAGCAGTGAGAGGGTGCGGTGTGGATCTTGATACGAATACAAACAATTTCACATCAGCTCGGGGGCAAAGAAGCACGAGCAAATAATGATTTAGTGAAATTCATCAATGAGCACCAACAGATTCAACTCAGGGCAACATTGCTTAATAAAGAGGGATGTTTTGGTAAACTCCAACGGTGATTGAGAATAAGATTATCTTCAGATTTTGAAATATTGGTTTACCCGCAAATTTGGTTGGCTCTAAAAAAATATTATCACATGGGTATATTTGATAAATGTAAAGAGTATGCACGCCATAAAGGTTGAATGTGGGATACTATGTTTTGAAGTTGTCGATTCAAGCTCCGCTTCACTAAATGAATATCAGTGATGAAAAGAGATGTCATCGCATGAGCCGCATTGTTTATAAATGTTGAAGAGTATATGACCACAAAGACTAAGTGCAGGATAATCTATCTTGAAGTTTGTCAATTCAAGCTTCACTTCACTACTTGAAGCCCATCGATTTAAGGTTCAGTTCACCGCAATAATATAAGAGACAGAAAAACCTCGTTAACGACAGCATCATAATTCTTTGCATAGACTAAGAAGAATTTGCTTAGAAGAAATTGAGTCTACAACGAAGAGTTTCAGATTGCATGACCGAACAGTTGCATCAATTCAAGACACAATTCATCGCATGATCGTGGGTTATGATGACAATATATCTCTTCTCGCGAGCTGAGAGGGATTTATTGTGGATAACATTAGGCATGCAATGATGAGTTTTCGATGCATTTTTGGATGACTTGACAATTCCATGAAGAAATATGTTTCAATTGATGAAAAACTCCATGACGGATCGGTAATCCAAGATGAGAACAACAGTAGCAAGCCTTACAATGATTGTTAGCAAAACATACACAAACCAAAGAGCTGTTATTGAGAGAATCCAAGAAGATGGATGACTTGTTACACTCATTCACGATGAATCAAGCAACACCACACTTGGGGGCAATGTTAAACTTGATAAGCAATGAGAGCAGAGATCATCGCAGATAGCCCCGAATAAGCAATGCGCTTAAGTTCGGTGGATGAATGACAGCAAAGCTTTGGAGATTAGACAAAGATATCTTATGACAATGAAGCATCAAAGAAAGGGGACCTGTATTTCTCAAGTAAGTATACATGCATCATCATGCATTGCATCCCCATCTTCATCATTTTTCCACCGGGTAGGTCACCTGTTATAAAGAGACCTTCACCTCCTTACCAATTTCATCCGGGTAGGTCACCCATAATAATGAGACCTTCATCACTATCTTCCATCCGGGTAGGTCACCCGTAACAATAAGACCCCATCTTCCATCAGGGTAGGTCACCCGTCATAATATGACCCGAGCAGGTCACCCGTCACCATTGAGACCCCATCTAATCCGGGTAGGTCACCCGTCATAATGAGCCCCGAGCAGGTCACTTGTCACCATTGAGACCCCATCTAATCCGGGTAGGTCACCCGTCATAATGAAACCCGGGCAGGTCACCCGTCATAATCAGACCCGGGTGAGTCATCCGTCACTATCGAGACTCTACTAACCCGGGCAGGTCACCCGTCATAATCAGACCCGGGTAAGTCATCTGTCACTATCGAGACTCTACTAACCCGGGCAGGTCACCCGTCGTAATCAGACCCGGGTAAGTCATCCGTCACTATCGAGACTCTACTAACCCGGGCAGGTCACCCGTCGTAATCAGACCCGGGTAAGTCATCCGTCACTATCGAGACTCTACTAACCCGGGCAGGTCACCCGTCGTAATCAGACCCGGGTAAGTCATCCGTCACTATCGAGACTCTACTAACCCGGGCAGGTCACCCGTCATAATCAGACCCGGGTAAGTCATCCGTCACTATCGAGACTCTACTAACTTGGGTAGGTCACCCAGAAAAATGAGACCATGGTAACCCGGTAGGTCACCCAGAAAAATGAGACCATGCTAACCGGGTAGGTCGCCCAGAAAAATGAGACCATGCTAACCGGGTAGGTCACCCAGAAAAATGAGACCATTCTAATCGGGTAGGTCACCCAGAAAAATGAGACCATCTACATCATTCTATTTTTCTTTACAACACTTACTATTCAAAGTCTTTTACGAGACTTTAGTCGTAAGCTTTGTAAAGAGGGGGCATCTGTTGCTACCCAAATTTTGACCTACTTATTTTTTAGGTTTCGGAAGAAAAAGAAAAAATAGAAAAAAAAGACAAAAATCCAAAAATATTTTGTTACAAGGGAAAAATTGAATAAATTGAGAATTTAATGGTCGATTGAGGTTTAAATCACGCAAATTAAAAACCAAGGACCAGAATAAAAAGGTCGCGCAAAGTTAAGGTTGAGATTAAATTTTTGAGGGGATATAATTGTGCAAAATTAAAAGCTCAGATCCAATGGAGGTTCAATTAGAGAAATTACAAATTGAGGGATCAAAACACACTTTGACCCCTCAAAGCAGCAGACATAGCTGCCGACCAGCCGCTACGTGTAGCCGCCAGCAAGCCTGTCACCGCAGAAAAAAGGGGGGAAAATGAAAAAAGAAAAGAGGGGAGTTGGAAGAACTTGTAGAGCCAAGTTCACGTAAAATAGAAACAGGGGGGGACGAAAAAAAGAGCTGACAGTGGAGAGAAAAACACGAAGAACAGACAGTGGAGAAGAAGAAAAAGAGGAAAAAAAAACAGAGAGAATCAAGGGGGATTTTACTTAAAAATTTGAATCTTCATCCCTCTCGTGCCTTGTTCCCTCTCTTGATCCCTCGACCTCATCTTTTTCTTTTCTCTCGGTTTCTCTCTCTCTCTCTAAAACTAGAGAGCTCTCTTTCTCTTTCCCTCCCGGTTCATCAACGCCGGCAGCCAGCCCAACCATCTTGTACCACCACTGTCACCTCCGGTCACCTCCACTACGCGCCAGGCATCCCAGAAGCAGCCCAGACGAAGGCAGCGTCGACAGTAGCAGTCGACAGCAACGCCACCCGAGCCCCTTCCGGCGTCCATTCCGGCCACCACAGGCCACCATTTTCGACGCCACCACGACTGGAAGAACCACATTGACCTCCTCTACCCAACGGTATTAATAGGTACGCCGTTCATCACACTTGAAAATCTTCCATTTCCACTGTAGATTATCTTCTTGCATGCGCGGGGAGTGAATGAACGGGCCGGGCTTTGTGCCCGGCCTGGCCCTGATTAATCTGGGCTGGAAGCCCAGCCCAGATGGGTCTGGGCTGCCAGCCATTTGGGCTAGCAGCCCAGTCTGGAGACAAGGTGGGCTGGGCTGGCAGCCCAGCCCGAATTTAGGTGGGCTGACAGCCAGCCCACCGAAAAAGAGGAAAATAAAAAATATAAAAAAATACAAAATACAAAATTGCAAATAAAAAATATGTTTTTAGAAAAAATATATGTTGTTTTCTTGCATACGGCCAATACACTAGCATATTTTAAAAATTGTTTTTCTTTCAAAAAATATATTATCTTGGAGTTTTGAAGAAAATGTATTTTAGCATGGATTTCACAAAGTAAAATTATTTTCTTGCATTTTTGGATTTTACAACATATTTGTAAAATCCAAAGGGTATTGGCCAATATTCCAAAAATATTAAAATCTTATTTTTTTGATTTATTATTCATCATCGATGTTTGGATAAATAAATCCTAAGGGCTTAATATCCAAAATATTCGATGGGGATAATATGTTGTTATTCACTGTCGGTGTTTGGATGAATAAATCCTAAGGGGTCAACATCCAAAATATTCGGCGGGGATAATATGCTGTTATTCACTATCGGTATTTGGATAAATAAATCTTAAGGGGTTAATTTCCAAAATATTCGGCGGGGATAATACACCATAATTATTTAACCAATATATTTCTGAAAAATCAATAACATAGCAATCATATGACAAACAAAAACACCAAGCAGCTTACCTTAGGTAGGGCGTACTAGGGGTGCTAAAACCTTCCCTATACGCAACCAGTCCCTTACCCTAGAATCTCTAAAAGAACAGTTTTAGGTTCCTAGTAACCATAATACTAGGTGGCGACTCCCTTTTTCACAAAAAAAAAGATTAGACCCCGACATTGAATATTTCCCCCGTACACGGGGAG
Source organism: Salix arbutifolia (assembly GCA_025169955.1). Classification (NCBI taxonomy): domain Eukaryota; kingdom Viridiplantae; phylum Streptophyta; class Magnoliopsida; order Malpighiales; family Salicaceae; genus Salix; species Salix arbutifolia. Next base: position 3,563,168 of record CM045918.1, on the reverse strand, counting down.
GGTCGGTACGACACCACGCTCTCGCGATGGGGTGCGACAATGAGAAATCACGGATTGAAGATGAATTGGAGATACTTTCTCCATTTTTGCAAAACAGGGCAGATTCTTTGCCCTGTTTCTCAGGGGCATTTGGACCTGAAAAATACATAATTCATGGAGGGTTCCTTCATAGAAGTTGTAGCTGGGAGTGTTAGCTTTCCAACGAGTCTGACCCCATCTAATTTGGAGCTCTGGAACTCCAGATATGGGTAAACATCTGAGGAGAGGTCAAGCTGTCACCTGTGTTAATAGTTTCGGCCAAGTTGAGAAAATAGCAAAAATTTAACCATGTTAAGGGTAGAAATTGTTTCCTTGCCCTTCATAAAGTATGTCTTGATATTCAGAAAATAAAAAAAGAGAATAAACGGTGATTAAAATTGAATTCGTGATGTCTACTTGGACTACAAATGAGTTGAAAAGTTAAAGGATGATGATGAGGAATGTAAGTGAGAAAGAAAAGATTTGGTAAAAGAGAAATGAATATTATTACCATTGTAATTGTTGTTGTGTGTGATATGTGGATTAATATGGAATAATGGTGGGTGTTTATGGTTTCAGGAGGAACCGCGGGAGGAGGACAACAACAACAGGGGAACGCAAGTTGACTGTTCACAGCAGGTAGGTACTTGGTACCTATATTTTCTTTATCAAATAATTATTTTCTTTACTAGTTATTGAACTATAAGTTACAATTTGATGCTTATTGATGAGGAAAAGAAAACAGGTAAAGGAAAGGTTAGGGGATAGAAAAAAAAAAATATATATATATATATATATATATCTGTGTGTGTGTGTGTGTGTGTGTGTGTGTGTGTGTAGAAAGAAACAAGCTGGTTGATATCGGCGGGTGATGTCGATATCGGCATAATTTATAAACTTGATTAGCTATTCGGTTTCAGAATAGTTAATGATATCGGCGGGTGACGTCGATATCGACATAATTTATAAACTTGATTAGCTATTTAGTTTCAGAATAGTTAATGATATCGGCGGGTGACGTCGATATCGGCATAATTTATAAACTTGATTAGTTATTCGGTTTCATAATAGTTAATGATATCGGCGGGTGACGTCGATATCGGCATAATGTATAAACTTGATTAGCTATTCGGTTTCAGAATAGTTAATGATATCGGCGGGTGACGTCGATATCGGCATAATGTATAAACTTGATTAGCTATTTGATTTCGTAATAGTTAATGATATCGACAGGTGACGTCGATATCGGCAAACTTTATAGACTTGATTAGCTTTCTGAGATGAAAGCTAATGATGTCAAGAATCCATGACATCGGCATACTCTAAAAACTCCTAAGGAAATAACGGAACAAAGATTAACTATTTTGGTTTTAAAAAACATATATATAGTTAATGACACCAATGGTTATGTTCGTGTCAACATTTTCATGAAACTGATTAGTTGATTTCAGGACGGGTAACTAGAGACACTATTGGAGGTCATTAGTGTCGACTATAGTCTCTTCGATGTGAAAAAGGGGAAAGAAGCAGTCAAAAGAAATAAATCTTCTTTTATATAACCTTAAAAGGGTGTATATGGTTGTGTTTAGAATCTCATATGATTTAAGTAGATTGATGGATATATTGTTCAAATTCTTCTGTAAATTGCTAGTATTTACTTAATTGTTTTACTTATATGGAAAATTTATATTTTGCAGGTTCTTCCCATTCTCGTCAGGAATAGATTTTAAGTCTTAATTCCTTTTTGTATAAGATAGGAACTTAGGGAGTTATGGTGAAATTTTGTTATGTAGAAGAACATGTAAATTGTATAGAATAGTATATTTGTAAATTTTGTTTCTGTAATATTAAATGTATCAACCTACGCTCAGGATATTAGAAAGTACTAGATTATCTTAGAATATTAAACTGTGTTATGTTCGATGTATATATGTATCTATATATGAAATCTTTGTGTGCGAATTGACTCTTTTAATTTTTATCTTATGTGTGTGATGTAAAATGGAGTTTGGGAATGAATATGATCCTAAGCATATTCTGGAATGAATTATGCAGTTGATTGTATTAAAAATGGATGTGATTGTGGATGAGATGTGATTCAAATTGTATGCAGGTTGTGTTATGGATAACTTGGGATCTCCCAATATAGGGGAGACTTTACTGAAATTTCAGCGAGAGAAAAAAAAATCTCATGCTTCATCTACCCTTTTATAAGGGGAAAGATTAACAAATAAACAAATAGGAGAAAAAAATTTAGGGTTGTTACACTGCGCTTTGCTGCAGACAAAACCAAATTTTATAACATGTCAAAAAATATTAATGGTTCTTGATTTTTTTTAATAATGTTGTACATTCGAGCGAAATAATGAATCTACAAGACTTTCAATTATTTAGTTTTTGAATATATTTATTTTATTATAGATAATGCATTTAAAATAATTAGAAAGATTATTTTAAAAGTTTTTTCTTTTAAAAATAATTATATATTTTGATATTTGTTCAATATTAAGGCCATAAAAAATTTAACAAATAACTGACAACTGAAGATTAATTATACATGCATAAGAGAAGGTTTTACTTTCATTTCACACCACCAAAGATGAACTTACTCTGTTTTTTAACCAAGTCTACATTTAATACAAATATAAATTCTACTAAAAATTAAAAGTCAAAACTAAGAGTATAGATATATAAATACAAACAAATTATTTAGAGTTATACCAAAATTAATAAAAAAATAAATGGATCGAAACTAAATCAAGAAATAAAAGAAGTAATTATTTTTTCATTGCAACACTTTTAATTGTTTTAATTTAATCTTTCGGTTAAAATTATTTACATATTTTGTTTTCATTTTGGCCCATATACTTTTAATTTTTTGTTTTAATTCCTTTATTTTTTATATATATTTTTAAATAGTCCCTATTTCTGTCCATGTTTATATATATACACTCTTAATTTTGGTTTTTAATTATAATTATTTCCTCTTTTGTTTAGGTTTTATTTCTTAGAAAAACTTAATTCTTGGGTTCTAGGTTGTTTTTGTTAAAAAAATACTTTTATAATATTTTTATATATAATATTTCAAATCTAATATTACTAGGAAAAAAAGCAACACATAAACAAAATGGTTAGACAAATTTGCCCAAGTTATCTACAATTAAAAAATATACGAACCACTTCCCCCGCGTTTCTATTATAATATCCCTTTTAGGTAGGAAAAAAAATTATTTCTAAATTTTTTTGGGCCTGTTTGGCACAGCTGTAGCTGTTGCGGTTGAGGTTGAAAAAAACCAGGTTTATGAAAAGAGCTTTTAGCTGCGGTTCGTAACTGAAATTTGTGTTTGGTTAAAACTGTGGTTAAGATTGAGTTTAATGAAAAGCAGTTTTGTGTGTTTGGTTACCCTGCTTTTCATATTGCTGTCAACTTGTGAAATTATTTAAAAATACACATGTATACACACACATACATACATATATATAAATATTTTGTTGGAATAATTTCATATATTTATTAATAATTAAAATAACAAAATGTTTGAAGTAATTGATGTAAATTAAACACTTGTTTCTATTCTCTCATTAAACTACTTGCAATTTCATTACGAACTAAATCCATACGTGAACGTGTCTATGACCCCTGACTATTTGATCGAGGAACAACATCTGGTAAAATATCTTCAGGAACAAAATCAGGATTGCGACAAAATCAGGATTGCGATCATATTCGTCAAAAGTAATATCATCTTCTGATCTTCTTCTAATGTAGTTATGCAATGCCATTGATGCAACCACAATCTTCACCTGTGTTTTATATGGATAAGCAGGCATGTTTTATAAAATTTGCCACCTCTGTTTCCATACACCAAATGAGCGTTCTATCACGTTACGTAGTGATGAATGTGCGCGATTGAAAACTTCCTCACGACCACTTGGCTGTGCACGACGCCTAAACTCTTGGAAATGATACCTGTGACCTCTATAAGGGCCTAAGTACCCATACTCATTGGGATATCCAGCATCAACCAAGTAGTATTTGCCTGCGTAAAAAGGAAAACACCAGTATATATTAAGAAACATAAATCGAAGAAGAATATTATTAATCTAACTAAGGAACTCTAAAAATGTATATGAAATGTCTACCTTCTGGTGGTTTGGGAAATTTGATATTATTATTGTTAATAGCCTCCATAAAAATACGTGCGTCATGTGCACTGCCTTCCCATCCTGCCCATACAAAGGTAAATTGCATATTAAAACTACAAGCAGCCATAATATTTTGGGTTGGGACGCCTTTTCTTCCAATAAATGGAACTTGATTTTCGGCTGATACGCAAGCACGAATATGTGTTCCATCAATTGCACCGACACAATTCTGCATGAAAAAGACGAAAATTCATATTATTTTGTCCATGAATAAAAGAATAGAAATTCATTTTCACATGAGTAAAATAAAAACACCTTACCTTGAAATGTGGCATATATCTTTGATTCGTTGCAATTTCGCTTGGAATGCTCGTAAAATCCGGATCTGTTGGTTTTATGACGTCCACAGCAAACAAACATACTGCTTCAAGGACTTCATTTATACATCTACTAACTGTTTCGCCCGAATGTTGAAATCTCTCTTGCACTTGCCGGTTAGACGCGCCAACGGCGATTGTAAATAGAAATATTGCAAGCTTTTCCATCGCGGACATGCGGCTTGAAGGTTTCAAACCATACTTTGTTTCTAAATCTACACACAAACTCGTCAAAGTGTTTGCGTCCATTCTAAACATGTTTACACATCGTTTCCAGTGACCATTAAATAATTCCGTCAGCCAGCGCATACCTGTGTTGTATGAAACCATACATGGTTCCTTATACATGTAATGTATGTAATACAAGTGTATAGCTCCAGCCGTACATATAATTAATTTTTTCTTCTCAAATTGTCTCCGACAAAATTCAATTTCATTATCAGTGTCATCGTCATCATCGTTACTATCGTCGTTACTGTCATCGTTACTGTCATCATCGTTACTATCGTCGTTTCCATCATTACCGCCACCCATCGATGTACTAGCACCTTCAGAAGCTTGGTAATTAATTTGTTCTTCTACGCAGTTCATTACATTTTCATAATCGGCATCAAAATCTTCGTTAACTATATTGTTATACCAAGGATCATTCATATCTTCAAATTCCATGAAAAGAAAAGAAAAACTTTAAATACTTAAACAAAAACAACGTATAAAGTTGCGGAAAATTAATTAAGAGCATAAGAAGTTAAGATAAACCTGAAAATTGCTATGATGTTTCTCTTGTGAAGTTGCTCTTCAAAGTTGCTCTTCAAAATAAGTTTTTGCAAATGTATATATGTGGGAGTGCAAATGTTATGGAAATCACTCATTTATATAGAAAAAGTGATTGAAAAAATATGTCATTCAAAACATGTGGCTATGCATATTTTGGCTTTGAAATGCATTATTTGAATTGTCATTTAGCCAACATTATTGCAAATTTTCTGCACATTTGTACATTGTCATTTAAGCAAAACATGTGAGTAAATAGTCTCATTTTGTCATAATTGTAAATTCCATTGAAAAGCATTATTTGCTTGTCATTTACCAAGCATTATTTGAAATTTTCTGCACATTTGTACAATCACATTTAAGCAAAACATGTGAGTAAATAGTCCTATTTTGTCATAATTATAGAATCCATTCAAATGCATTATTTGAATTGTCATTTAGCCAACATGAATTCAAATTTAATGCACATTTGTACAATATCATGTAAGCAAAACATGTGAGTGAACAAGAGCATCAAAATTATTAAGAACACAATTAAAAATATTAACATCATTTGAAAAAAAATTATCGATTAAAAAATTATCCCACTCATGCATTGATACAACAATATAACTGATTAATGTATCTCGTACTAGTAACGAGGGAATTATACAATAGCGAAACTCATCTTCAATGATGCGCGGATTGCAAACTAATTTGACCAAAACTGTCCGCGCAATAAATCTGCCAATGTAAAAGTATACATCAATTATCAAGCAATTAATACAATAATATCACACATTGCATTCAATTAACATTCAATTAAAAAGGATTTTACAGTGTTAAAAATAAGCATACCTTAGGTTAATTTCTTTTAGTACGTCCATACATTCTTTTCAACCAATCGTATTTTTCTTCAAGAGTTCCCATAGCAGCCCACATTTCTCTCCTCCGATGTTGGAGCATAATTTCTACTATGTAGTCATGGAAATCATGGTCATCGCGGATTCCAGGAATAGAATGGATCTCATTCATCACCTCACCATATTCAAAGAGGTTGAATCGCTCTTGCTGGACATATTGTCAACTAGTTGGTCCCACCTGGATATCAGCTGAACACCGATGCTAGCTGTCTTCTTCTTCTTCGTCGTACGACCCTCATTAACATCCATCTCGTTTCTTTTTCCACTACTCCGTGTGTTACTGCTATTTGAGATGTTCACCCCTCCAACTAACCGAGTTATGTCTGGGTCAGACGCAGAATTTCTATCCTCTTCTGAATCACCACTTCCTTCCTCCAGGTCAACCGCGTCATTGGTGCCAGGCTGAGAACAATTTCCACCGTATTGTACTCCTGATGATGGTGCCCACGCATACTCTCCGGTTGCCACGATGCTGGAATACATCCTGTCATATTTGAGCTTTAATGCAGGCTCAATTCCAGCAAGCCTAAATTTTTTGACTCCTTTACATTCCTGAATACACACAAAATTCAGACAAATATTTTGTTATAAGATATTCCGAAACATGGAAAATAAATTTAACTATATTACATAATGAAACTTTACCTCAATTCTTGCCTTCCACCACTCATTTGTTGCCGAGATCGTCCCTAATTCAGTACTCCAACCCACCCCGGTTTCAGATATGAGCTTCACCCATATTTTCCAGTCTTTCTTGCAGCCATCCCACTTGTTTTTTAACTGTGGTTTGGTCAATGATTGACCAGTTCGTTCATTAAAGGTCGTCACCACAAATTTCCATCCCGACTTATCAAAATACGTTGTCGGCCGCATTCCCAACTCAATTGCCGTAATACATGTGTCGCAAAAAACATGCAACATTTCCGGTGTCCATTGAATCTTATCAATATTGTGACTGCCTTCCATTTTTTCTATAATTTAAATTAGTTCCCAACAATTAATAATTTGTATAACAAGAATAAATTCTGGAGTTATACTTTCTAATTATACTCGCTAATTAAATAAACTAACCTAAAAAAACCTTAAGTAACAAAATTTCACAACAGAAACTAATTAACAAAATTACAAAACTTCAACACACATTTATACATCAAGGTCTATTTTTTGCCTATTGCATGCACATCCTTTATCAATGAATAAGATTAGACCTATCTAGTTGCTTCTTTTGAATATAAAACAAATAATGTAGATAAGAAAGATTTCCTAGGCATGCACACACAACATCATCTCAAATAATCTGGTGATGAAAAATTGAAATCCAGCAAGAAAATAGAAATTATAACTAGAACATAATTTGCAACACATTCATTATAAACTTCAAAACACACTGCATAGCAAGTTAAGACATTCATTATAAAATTAAAAACACACTGCATAGCACGTTGAGACATTCATTATAAACTTCAAAACACACTGCATAGCAAGTCAAATGTTTTTGCAAAAGTGTCAATCAACCAACCTTACATCATATTATTTATTTGGTGTATAATCAATAACATGTATCATTATCTAGAACCTTGATATGTTTAACATCCATTGATTGATTATAAGCCGCTAATTATGATCAATTAATCTATGGTCTTTATGCCTTAATCGTAAGTGCAATTGATATGTCAATATTTTTACTTAGCGTATCCATAATTACTCCCTAAGGAGATATCATTATCATTATCATTATAATTCAATATTAATCACATTCAATCATTTCGGTCATCCAAAATGAATTCTAGTCAAAGCTAACTTTATATTTCCTTCTAGTTATCAAACAAGGATACTATGAACCGAAGTTAATCATTCAATCCTATGTATTTAATGTGGATACTATTAGTCGAATCTAATCACATTACTCAATCTTGGTTATCATTATAACACCAAAAATAATTCTGCAACTGAAACTGAATATTATCAATGAAAACTAAGTCATTTTAAAACTGAAAAATTATCAACAAAAACGTAGTCATTCTACCAAACACGTTGCCCAATCATATTTGTTTCCATAATCTCATCAAGTTCATCGCAATGTTGTCAAGTAGTATACAATTAAGTTCACAAGTGTCCATTTCATCATACTCAATTATACCATTCCAAATCATAAAACACAAGCTAACTCTTCTGCCTCGAATTTGAATAAAGCCATGGTCTTTATTTGTTTCTTGGCAGGATGGATTTACAAAAGGCATTCTAATCATATTTCAGAAAATAAACAAACTCAAAGAAAGAATCTTTAATCAAATCATATATACATTCTGTTAACAAGAGACTGTGGAACGTGTTTCGACACACAAATTGCATCGAAGCTGCAGCAAGAAACATGACTGAAAATAGAGACTTTCACAAAACCATAATTAATTGGCAATGAGCAATCGCAGCCTCAACTGAGAGTTCAGCAGAACCTGGCTCAGAAGATGAACAAGTGGAAAGGCAGAGGAGAACATAGCCGACAGAGAAAAATTGACATTGACTTCCAATTTAGTTCATAAGAACACAAACACAGTTAGGAAGTTTCAAGATCATCACTTTACACAAACTCAATTAATGGAAGGAAAAGACTTGGCATCAAAACAAAATACACATACCTTCGATGTGCAGTAATCGGTGCCTCCCTTTGCCATCAACGTGGATCTGAGGGAGAAGGCTGCTCTTCGTGCAGGCGTTGATCTGTGAGGGAGAGATCTGTGAGGGTGATGAACGGCGTTTGCAGCGATGAGGGCGAAGGATGATCTACGTGTGGGGGAGACGAGGGAGCTGGGGGAGACTACGGGCGTTTGCAGAGATGAGAGATGAGGGAGACGAGGGGCAGAGAAGAGGGAGATGAGGGGTGTTTTAGTTGATGAGAGATGAGAGGTAGAGAGGGCGATGAGAGGCAGAGGCAGAGATGAGAGGCAGAAATGGAGACGGGGAGATGAGAGGCAGAGATGGAGAGGATGATCTGCAAAATGCCCGTTGTGGATTTCACGTGATTTTTTCTTTTCAGTGTATTGTCATTTCATGCCGCGGCTGCAAAAGCAGCTCTTAGTAGCTTTTGCAGTCGCGGTGAATTTTTTATTTTAATGGTGGGACCCCCAGCCAAACGCTGGGAGTCTGTTTGGTAATTAGTAATGTCGGGGCCGCGGTCCAACGCAAAAACAGGTTGGACCGCGGCCCCAAACACCCACTTTATCTATTACAATTTTACTAATTAAATATTAAAATAACCAATTACAACATGTAAAAAATCAATCAATTTTCTACATAGAAAAAATCCTAGCACATCGTTCGGGCAAGTTACCTTGTAATAACTAAATAAGCACGCTAACATCCCATATATATCTCCTGTAATCAAACTTTTAAAATTAAAATGACAAAACCATGAATCACAATTAAGATGGAAACATTGTTCTTTCCTCAATTTACTATTCAATTGCATTTATTATTTTTATTTTGATCCAACATTTTATTTTATTTATTTTTCAGATCATAGGTTATTATTTGCCCACATCCCAACCATTGAAAATGATTATTTTTGTAAATAGGTTTTTTTTTCAAGAGGAGTTCATTGGAAATAGTTCTTATAAAAATAGGCAAAAAGTTTGGATTTTTTAGATTCAATTGATTTTTATTTTTTGGTTTTTTGGTGGTGTCTATGGGTTTTTATGATGATTTGATTTTTTAAAAATGAGTTAAAAAATAAAATTTTAGAAGAAAAAAACCACTTAATTATTTTGCCATCACTGTGGTGCCTAAATTTTGGATAACAACACTTGTTATTTAATTTAAGAAGCAAAAAAAGAAGCAAAAACAGAAACCATAGGCTATTAAAAAAGAAAAAATAGATGAAAGCATGAACTTTTTAAATGGTGTATATGGTTTGATTACTCTTTTTTATATATATAATATATTTATTTATTTTAAAAATTAAATATTAAAAATTAATTAATTTATGAAATTTAAAATAAATTAGGAATATATTTTATATTTTATTTTATTATATACCATTTAAATCTTATTTTGTTTTCAAATAAGAGTGTAATGGTTATTTTACAATATTAGTAATTTTTTTAAAGACTGACATTGTTTTTTTAACCTATTACTTTTATAATAGTATATATTTTTATTATTATATAATTAAATAAAAATTATTTTAGAAAAAAAATGTTATTAAATCTAAATGCACATCATAAATTTAATAAATTTACTTGATTCGGGTTGAGTCAATCAACAATATTGTTATCTCTACTATGTTTTTTTTTCTTCTCATATACATTAAATTTTCACAATAGAAAAATAAAATTGAAAATTAAAAATACACATATATTTTTGAAAATTCATTTTTTTTATTTCAATCCGTAGCGTAGCAAAGTAACTAGTTATGATTCAAAAGAGATGTGATAAAACATTTTATTTGAAAGTGACCAATATAAGAAAGGTGTTTGACATGGTATTTTAAAAATATATATTTTTTTAAATATAATTTATTTTTTATTTTTTATTATAAATTAATTTTTTTGATATTTTTAGATATTTTGACATGTTGATGTTAAAAATAATTTTAAAATAAATAAATATTTTTTTTGTAATACATTTCAGAATAAAAAATATATTCAAAAACAACTTCAGAATCCCAAACAATCACTAAATTCTAAACTGATAGTTTATATATATAAAAAATTAGAAATAAATTTGTAGTTTATTAAATACCTAATAAAATGATTTGATATAAATACATCTTCAGATCTTATATTTACCATTTTCTTTCTTTTTACCCTCCTAGAAAATCAAAAACATTTTGCACATGGCAGAGCACCCTCCCATGTTCGAAGAACCAAGCAGCCCTTAAAACCCAAAAGAAAACACTCACTTAAACACAGCTCATGGCATCTGGATCGCTCCTCCTCTCACTCTCAAGGTAATCTCCAAAACCCCCCACTTTTTTCTCATATTCATTTTACCAATTCTCTGTTTGGTTTCCAAGAAAATCCATTGAAACAAAACAATTTTCTTAATTCAATGCACCTAACTTTACTCATTTTCTCATTTCCTAAACACAAAAAGATCCAAACTTGGATCTCTATGTGCATTAGAGAAATGGAAACCTGTTAGGTTTCTTTCTTCGGGGGGTGCTTTAAGAAGTGCCAGTGAATTCCTTGAAGAAGAGGAATTGAATTCAAAGGAAAATGAAGATGACTTGAAGGGTAGAATCTTCAGGCTTAGACTACCGAAGAGAAGTGTAACAAATGTTATAGACAAATGGGTCAGAGAAGGAAACGCTGTTTCTGCTTCTGAGTTAAGGCATATCTCTAAAGAGCTAAGGAAGTCTCAGCGTTTCAAGCATGCTCTTGAGGTTCGACTTATGTTAATTTTTTGCTCTTTTTGGAAGTTTTTTGGATACCCTTTTCTTTTGGATGCTTATAAAGTAATAGAGTTGGCGTAATTGAGTACTTCTGTGCAAAAAGCTTGGTGCTTTATGGTGATGTATAAGAAGAGAATCACGATTCATGGATCCTACAAACTGCACCTGATTATGAACGTTATTGGATGTAACAATTAAAATAGAGCAAAGTATGATCACAGAAGAGAAAATTATTAGAGAAGTAGAAGGAATGCTAGATTTTTGCATATTGTTGGCGTTTGTGTTTTTCGGCATGGCTCTACCTATCTTTTCGTCCAGTTGTTACTGTTCTTTCTACTTTAAGTAATGCTGTTTATAAGATTTAGTGTGATATGTCTGGAGGAAACTTTTAATAGTTACCTGACTTTATTTGAGGAAATTAAAATTGTTGTTAGTCTTTGTAATATTAATTTTACAGAGGCAGCATAATTGGTGGGTAGACATTGCTCTCAAGTTGAAGAATTTATGTTTGAATGTGTCATGTGAAATTCAGGTTTTTTTATTGTTGAACTAGAAATTTATTAAATATATTTTGTAAGGATATCCAGTCACTCATGCTCACATCCACTGTCCGAGGAAAGAATGTAGGAGGGAACTTTCTAAAATTTGCATGCATTGACACAAAATGTTGTGAGGGGATTCTCTATCTTGTGATTAATGGCTGAGATGACTATAAAGAACATCGTAACACAAGTTTTGGTGGTTAGGGTGAGGAAGTGGGGTGTGGGGTGTGTTGCTAGCTCACAGGAGATGCAAAACCTTAAGGTTGATTGAATGAAGAAGGGACATTATGACTGATGATATGGATTGATTATGGGAGAAGGTCGAGTTCTAGGGCTGCTATGGTGGAGTTGCAGGGCTAATGGAGATGATTTATTGGTGAATCCTGACTCTTATCTGAAGAAAGTGATGGACCAGTTTCATTTTCCATGTTCACGATTCTTGGAGATCATTTGTGTTGAAATAACTATATGATAAAATGATTACTGTTCTAGAAAGAACTCATTGGTGTAACTCATAAGTCATAGCTGTAGTTTGCTTTGTAGAAAAGTTGATACTCTGCATGGTCAATGGCTTGTTGATAGGCATAAGAAATTAAACTTCAAATTTCCATAATGGTTGGCTTTCAGGACACATGCTTTTCTCCCTGTCCTTTAGTTATTACTGAAGTCGAAAGCATTGGTTAGGAAGTTTTAATCAAAATTTCCTGTTATGAAAAGATTTCACTTTTCACAGTATCTGTTGATTCAAAAACACACAAGTTCTTCTGTCATATAATCATTATGTTATTGCAGATATCAGAATGGATGGTTACTCATGAAGAGTTTGAGTTATCAGACACTGACCATGCAAGCCGTATTGACTTGATGACAAAAGTTTTTGGTGTAGATGCTGCTGAGCGCTACTTTGATAGTCTACCTGTTGCAGCAAAAACTACTGAAACCTACACTGCTCTCCTCCACTCTTATGCTGCAGCAAAATTGATTGAAAGGGCTGAGGAATTTTACAAGAGAATAAAGGGATCAAACTTGTCCTTCACTGCTCTCATGTACAATGAGATGATGACTTTGTACATGTCAGTTGGACAGCTGGAGAAAGTCTCTTAAGTTGTTGAAGAACTGAAACATCAGAAGGTTGCTCCCGATATCTTCACTTACAATCTCTGGATAAGTTCATGCGCTGCAGCTCTAAATATTGATCAAGTGAGAAGGATTTTGGATGAGATGAGCCAAGACCCGGGTGTTGATGATGATTGGATGAGATACATTAAGATAGCAAACATATATGTCACAGCAGGTCTTCTTGTGAATGCAGAGTCCAGTACTGTAGCTGTAGTTGAAGCTGAGAAAAAAATCACACAAAGAGAATGGATAACCTATGATTTCCTTGTTATCTTATATGCAGGTTTAGGAAAGAAAGATAAACTCGACCAAATCTGGAAATCCTTGAGAATGACTAACCAGAAAATGACGTGCAGAAACTATGTATGCATTCTTTCTTCGTATCTGATTCTTGGACATTTGAAAGAAGTGGGAGAAATTGTTGATCAATGGAAACAATCTACCACAACAGACTTTGATATCTCTGCATGCAATAGGCTTTTGGACGTGATCTCTCGTTCAGGATTAACTGAAATTGCCAGCAAATTCCATATGCTACTGATTGAAAGGAATTGTGACCCCAAACGTATATCAGATTAAGTGGTTGGCTCAGATTATCTTGGCTAGGAAACTGACATTAGCAATGCCTTTATGGACGTTCCAGAAGTGCATATCCAAGAGCAAGAATTGATTATACTGCAAACTAATATGCTGTGGTGCGGGTGTACTGCTGGTCATTTTCATGAAACTCGGGATTTCATATTTATGTTTCTTTTTCTTAGTCCCTGTTAAGTCCTTGAGCATTTCAGCACTATACAATTTGATTGGAAATGGAACTGAAGATATTAGGATTGGAATAGATAAAGAGCTCAATGCATCAGGATTGGATTCTGAGAAAAGAGAATAAATGCAGTTGATGTTGCTGCTACTACTTGTTTTTGGTCGTTCATGGTTTGTTCTAGTAAAATCCCTTTTGCAGGTATAGAGATGTTGTCTCTTCTGCTGGCGTTGATTTTTGGCCGATGATAAGAAATAAGTTTGATGTTTTAATATTGTGGTTTGGAGGTGGCAGGGGAGTTCAAATCAGTGTTGTAAGTTCCGTTCCGTTCCGGCCGGAACGCCCCGTTCCAGAAGCAAATCCGGAACAAAACGGCGACGTTTTTGTTCCGGTAAAAATTCCGGTCAGTACCGGTAAATCCGGCCGAATTCCGGCCGGAACGCCCCGGTTCTGTACCGGCGTTCCGTTCCGGGTTCAAAATAAAAAAAAAATTCAAAAATAAAAAAGAAAAACGAAGAAACAAATGGAGAGAGGCAAGGAGAGGGAGGGAAGTGTGCTCTATGTCACTGCACTTGTTTTTTTCTGCTCTTCTTTTGAAGTAAACAAAAACCACAGCGAAAACAACGAACAAGAAAGTAGCCAAAGTTAGCCCCGCCACAAGTTCAAACAAGCAAGTATCTGTTGAAGAACAGAGAAAGAAGATCTGGTGTGCGGATAGATTGAAAGAGAGAACAGAGGAAGAATAAATTTGAATGGGCAGAGAAGAGGCGGCTAGAGAAGAAGAAGGGATGGGTAGGGTTTTGTTTATTCAAATGAAGGGGACAAACGGGTGGTGTAGTTTTTATAGTAATTATTGGTTTTTATACTAATTATTATATAATAATAATTAATTATTATATTAATTAATTATTAATTACTATAATAATAGTTAACATAAAAAATAGGGGTATTAATTTGTAATTAATTTGATTGAATTATTTGTAATGGAATGTATTTTAATTAATTATGTTTGAACTTATTGATTATTTCTTAATGTGTTCATTTTGTTTTTTTAAGTTTTTCTAACATTAAAAAACAATAAGTAACATTAATTAATTTCAAATACAACAACCATAAAAAAACATAGAATTACTTGAAAAACATACAATAAGTAGCTTAAATTTCAAATATTCTGGATCTTTTAATTATAATTAAATTCATTTTTTATTTTTTATTTAAAAAATAATAATTTTATTGTTGGAATTTTAGAGATGTTTCTAATTTTGAGATTATGTTTGTATTGTATAATTTAAATTTTATTTATCTTGAATTTAAATTATACTTGTTAAATTAATATTTTATTTTTTTCATATATATAATTAAATAAATATGAACAATACAAAACCGGAACGGAACGCCGGAATGCACCGAAACCGGAACGTTCCGTTCCAAACAAAAAACCGGAACGATACCCGGAACGGATTTTACAACTATGGTTCAAATATGCCTTTTGTATGTGCTGCCAAGTATAGAAATGAGAACCTCCTTTTCTTTTTCTTTTTCTTTTTTAAATTTGAATCAAGTAAGAAGTCGAGTAAAAAGAATTTAAATTAAATTACTAATTATTTTTAATAATAACGTCAAATATATTCAAAGAAAATTTAATCCAACTCGGAACACTAGTGATATCAGAAATAATTGCGATAAAGTTACAGAAATTTCTGAAAAAACTACTAGGCGTTGTAAATGGTGCACCATATAGAAGTGTGCAACTTTAAAAATTAGTAGTCAGTATGACAGTATGCATGCAGCAATTGTTATTTAAAATATTTTTTATTTTAAAATATAAATAAAAAAACTTTATTAATTTTAAAATTTATTTTAATACCATAACATTAAAAAAAATATTATATAATTTAAAATATAAAAAAATAATTTTGTTTTGCAAATCTCTTCTCTTCCATAGACTCTTAAACAAAGTTGATAGTTATAAAAGTGTTTGAAAATGTATTTTTTTTTAAAAAATATTTTTTATTTTAAATTATTTTTTAATAATTTTAGATTATTTTGATGTGTTAATTGTTTTTTTAATAATTTTTTTAATATATATTTAAAATAATAATTTAAAAAATAATTTACAGATTGGACTTTTCAAAGACCATTTTCACCATGCATTTTGCCTTTACATGGAATCCTTCAGCATCTAAGCCATCAAAATCAAATCAAGTACTACAATGATTTTCACTTCAATTATCGGAGTAAAAAAGTGTTTTGATTGATACCCATTTGCTGGAATTGCAGAATTTGTGCAAAGACCCAGTCTTGTGAAGAGTTCTTAATTCTTTGATTTCACTTGAAGAGAGTTTTAGGTTGTCTCTTCCCTTTTTACGTAAATTATTTCTGGGTTGCATATGGTTTTGGAATTGCTTGATATATCCTGATGGGGTCCTTAAGGAGGAAGAGAAAGGGCCTAGAAATTTTGCCTTCATCTGGCATGTCCCTCCCTCAATTAACAGTAATTTTGTCGCACTTGTAACTGGGAGATTATTAGGAGCCTAATTACGAGCCTTTAATTGATAAGAATTGTGAACTTTGTTTGTAAATTTTCTGTTAACTACTGGCAATTGAAGGAGCCAGGGACCTCCACTCTGATACTTGATTTAATTTAGAAATTGCATACCATTCTTGTCTAACCTTCAGCCATAAATAGGCAATTACATAAAACAAATTAACTACCCACTAATTAAATAACTCCCCACTAATCCTACCACTATCCACCCTGAATAACTGAACCAATCAATAGTGGCAATAACTGGGTAGAGGTGTCGCAGCTCATCTGCATCAATCCACGTGGCGTCCTCCACGTGGGTTCCCTTCCAACGAACTAAGATGTCGACCCCCGCTTGATTTCCTTTCTTTTTCAATCAACAATCCAAAATTTCTTCAGGCTCCGGTGTCAACGTTCCATCAGCCATCGTCGTTGGAAGTTTGGGGTTAGGTTCAACTTGATCCCCAACCTTTCTCTTGAGACACGACACATGGAAGACTGGGTAGATTTTGGAATCGTTGGGTAGGTCTAATTTGTAGGCCACGGTTCCAATTCTTTGGAGGATTTAAAAGGGGCCGAAGTATTCTTTGGAGCTTCAGACATCTTCTCACCGCGACGGACACCTGACAGTAAGGCCTTAACCTTAGGTATACCCAATCCCCTACTTCATACTCTCTCTCAATTCTCTTCTTGTCCGCGAAATTTTTCATCCTCGTCTGTGTTGCTTGCAGGTTTTCTCGTGCTAAAGCAAGGATGTGCTCTCGGTTTCTCAGCTCATCCTCCATCGCTTGTACTGTTGTGGTTCCTGGTTCGTACGGGAGGAGATGAGGAGGTGCTCTGCCATAAACCAGTTCAAACGGGGTGAATCCCGTCGATGAGTGCTCAGACGTGTTGTACACCCATTTGGCCATGGCTAACTAATTGACCCAATCCTTGGGTCTGTCGCTAGTAAAACATCTCAGGTATCCCTCGATCCACTTATTTATGATTTCTGTTTGTCCATCATTCTGTGGATGATAGGTTGAACTCATGAGTAATTTGGTGTCACTTAATTGAATAATCTCATGCCAAAATCTACTTGTAAACACTACATCACAATCACTGACTATACTGTGGGGCATGCCGTGTAACAATGTTATCCATGAATGTTTTTGTCACTATTGCTGTTGTGTATGGATGGACCATAGGTAGAAAATAACAGTATTTACTGAATTTGTCCACAACTACCAATATTACATTATACCCTTTAGACAGGGCAAACCATCAATGAAATCCATGTTAATGCTTGGTATCTGTAGAGGCTGTAGTAACCCTGCCAGCTTTAGGTTATCTATTTTATTTCTTTGACATGTCTCACACTCTTTGATGAATTGTCTGATTTGTTTCCTCATACCCTGCCAGAAGAATTCTTTCTTGAGTCTTGAATATGTCTTATATGAACCAGTATGCCCTCCTATAGGGTTGCTGTGGAAATGTGCCATAACTTGGTCTTGCTGCTCCTTCATAATCCCCAAGTGGATTCTGCCCTTATAAAATAGAAACCCTCCTCTGAATTGATACTTGAGTGGGTCTAGTTGACCTGAGTTGTACTTGTTGATTAACTCCTTCAACTGGGGGTCTTGGTCATAGGTTTGGGAGAGAATCTCCCACCACTGAACATTGACCAAGCTGATGGCTTGGGCTTGTCCTTGAGGGGTCTCTAATTCCTTAATTGAATCGTCTTCCTAGGTTGGCATGCGAGATAGGGCATTCGCTGCCTTGTTTACTTTGCCACTCTTTGTACTCCACGCTGAAATCCAACCTTAGTGGTTTGGTTATCCATCGTTGTTAAAAGGTAGTGCCCACCTTCTGCTCTAGTAGATACTTTAAAGCCTGTTTATCGGTTCTAACCAGGAATTTGTGTCCCAATAGGTAGTGCCTCCATTTGTGTATTGCTAAAACAAGAGCCAGAAATTCTTTTTCATAAGTAGATAGAAACAAGTTCTTACCCTTCAAAGCTTGACTGAGATAGGCTATAGGCCTCCCTTCCTGCATTAAAACAGCTCCTAGGCTTTCCTTTGATGCATCACACTCCACAATAAATGTCTTAGAAAAATCTGGTGTAGTGATGCAAATCAGGAGCCGATTATTGACACAAGTCAGGAGACAAGCTCACAGCAAGACCAGGAGGCAGAGCAAGGGGCAATTGGAGCAGAACACGGGACAACTAATGTGCCAGACATGGAGACAATTGATACATTACCATAATCAAACACTCTACCGTTACAAGAAGACACATATGGAAATTGCAACATCAACACAGCTGCTGGAATCCCACCGTTGCAAGGAGTCCAATTCTTAGCCAATTTTATTAATTAGTGGATTTCTTTTATTTATCTGCATTTATTTAATTTCCTAATTTGTTGCTTTCCTAGTTAAGCTTGGGTTATCATACCTATTTAAGATGAAGATTGTAAGAGACAAACGGAGAATTTTTATTATCTTTTGATTGAATACAATTCAATTAGTTTTTGGAGAGATTCCACTACAATTGCAGAGAGATTTTGCACCAGCCTAATTGCGTTTTCTTTGAGATTTTGAATCTGCAATACAAGGCACCATGTAGCCAGTACTGGTAGGGTCACCATGGCTGCCTTAAGTGCTGTGAAGGCCTTGGTTGCCTCTTCATTCCACTGGAATGAATTCTTCTTGAGTAGTGCAGTGAGGGGGGCTGCCACACTACCACACCCTTCACAAATCTCCTATAGTAACCAATCAAACCCAAGAATCCCCTTAAAGACTTAGGATTTTTAGGTTCTGACCATTCTTTCATGGCTGCAATCTTGGCTGGATCTGCCTTGACTTTCTCCTTTTAGATGATATACCCCAAATACTCCCCTTCTCGACACCCAAAGGTGCACTTAGAGAGTTTGACATACAACTAGTTTTGAGTTAAAACTCTTAGGACAGTTTCCAAGTGATGGCTGTGTTCACCCACATTTTTACTATACACTAATATGTCATCAAAGAAAACTAGGACAAATTTCCTTAGATAGGGTCTGAAAATTTCATTCATCAACCCTTGGAAGGTTGACGGGGCATTAGTGAGTCCAAAAGACATGACTAAGAACTCATACTGCCCTTCATGTGTACAAAAGGTAGTTTTTGGGATATCCTCAGGTATCATCCTAATTTGGTGATGATCGGACCTCAATTTAAGTTTAGAAAACCACTCTGCACCAGTAATTTCATCCAGTAGTTCAGTAATATTAGGAATAGGAAACTTAGCTTTCACGGTGTCCTTATTGAGAGCTCTATAGTCGATGCACATCCTCCAGCTGCCATCCGACTTCCGCACCAGCAAAACAGGTGATGAGTATGGGCTTTGGTTGTTTTGAATGATGCCATTTTGTAGCATTTCCTTGACTAACTTCTCTATTTCTTCTTTTTGATAATAGGGATAACGATACGGCCTGAGATTCGTTGGTTTGATTGCGGTGTGGAGCTGTATATGGTGGTCATGGCTTCGGGATGGTGGTAACCCCTTCGGCTCATCAAACACTGTCTTAAAACCATCCAAAATAGGCAATTAGAAATTGCATACCATTCTTGTCTAACCTTCACCCATAAATAGGCAATTACATAAAACAAATTAACTACCCACGAATTAAATAACTCCCCATTAATCCTACTACTACCCACCCTAAATAACTGATCCAATTAATAAAAGATTACATAACAGTCCCTTGACCTAATTAAATTGCAACTACCCCTTGCAAATTACCCCCACCCAAAAAAATAACCCTTAATTAAATACTTCCCCCCCTTACATATAAAAGGAAAAACTGTAATTTCTAGGTCTTGGCTGTCGGTGTATAACAGAGATTATTCAAGGCAGAGGAAGAAGTACAAGGAAGGTGAGGATAAAGAAGTTGTTGGTTCTAGTAGAAGTGTAGTTAAAGGTGTTTTCACTGTTCCATCCTGTAGGAGTGTCTCTGCAGATCCATCTTGTAGGGGTCTTAAGAGGAAAATTGGCTGTATTGATGCAGCGACTCAAATAGGCAGGAAGAAAAAAATTGAGAAAGAGTATGACTTGGGTGCATAAATCGGGCTGGAGAAGTTTGGGTCAGTGGTTCTGTGTAGAATTAAGTGACTGGAGAAGAGTTTGCGTGCAAAATGCTGCGCAAGGAACAGAAACTTGTGCATCAGGAAGTGGAAAATATGCAGCACCTCTTGAGCATCCTGGTGTTGTGACATTGAAGGCTGTGTATGAGGATTTAGAATCATTTTATCTTGTGATGGAGCTATGCCCCGAGGGACGGTTGCTGGACAAAATGGCTAAGGAAAGTGACGCAGCACCGGAAAACACAAAAGAATGTGATCGATATTAATATTCTGTAAAATATTTTGAGATCCCCAGAAGAAAACGAGAGAAACTTTCAAGAAAATTCAAAATTTTATCGAATAATTTAGTGCCTCGGTGGCTTATAATCATATTTAGAGCGAAAACCCTAGCTCTAATCTTTGTTGGACAAAAAAATGAGATAATTATAAAATTACCAAATATAGTAAAATTGGGATAATTGTGGAAATTAAAACTGCTAGAAATCCTGAGAAAACCGAAATTGATGGAAGTTGATTCGGATTGGAGATCAAGAGTTATGGCTAAAACAAAACTTTTCTATAATAACAAAAATGGTGATTCAGGGCCTAAACGATGAAATTCGACCAAAAAACAGTATGCATCATCACCAAAGTCGTTGGCTAATGCTGGACTCGCCGAAACGCATTGACTGATTGATTTTGCGTCATTCCAATTTCAATGCCAGGACAGCTGGAAAATTCAATTGCCCTTGAATTTTGGATGTTCCCTCTTCAACATGTAGGCCTCTGTCACTTGTTCTACATCAGAAAGAGGCAGTGTCCAGAGCACAGAGCGCTAATATACTCAAGGAAGTTGTTTCAGTTATCAGATATTGTCATGACATGGACGTTGTTCATCATACATTAAGACAGAATATACTCCTTGCAACCTCCGGGCAGATGAAGCTACCTGACTTTGGTCTAGCTGTGAGGATGTCAAATGGTAATAATGATTTTGTTAATAGTTTTGTTGTATTTTGCTATATCCAAGCTCATTCACACATACCCAGATATACGAGTGTATGTATTCTATACCTTTCAGATTTTTTTTATTTCTCAAATTCCTTTTATTTTTATAGTTTTATTTATCCATACAAAGGTTTTCCAGCATCTTCCGCATTCTTCACTTCTTCAATACCGGTGTCATTTCCTCTGTCAGGTTTCTCTGCATCCTTGATTATGTGCTGTTTGCTTTGATAAGTAAACTTGTGTTTCTTTTCTCTGTTTGAATTCTAAATCTCTTATAGGCCAATCTAGTTTTAGTGCTTAAGAGAATAAAACTAGGGATCAGATCATCAAAATTAGGAGAGATTTAAGTTAAGCTGATTTACCAGCTGAGGTGTAACCAAAAGCTAAGAGTATTGTTATGGGGTTTATCAGAAGAGGAGAACCATCAGGCCTTATTATGGGTCTGAAGCCCTTTTTGCTGCTATTTAGACAAGAAAATGTTTGTTTTTCTTCCTTTTCCCCTTCAGTACACGACTAATTTTGAGGACCTAAGTGGAATTAATCAAATCTCATCAATTATCTTGTCCAGTTGCACCAATGGTTGCAAGTCTGAGTTCAAGCCTCGCTACTAGTTTGATTTGGACCTGTGCTGTATTTCATAAATCTTATTTCAGCTTTCAAATGGAGTAATTCTCATGTCATTAATTTGCTAACATCCAACAATTTGATGCTCCTTCAGCTTTTATTTCTTTCAAGAGTGAATGAAATCCAAGTGCTCTATCTCCATGTATAATTTTATTGCAGTGCGAGTGGTGAATGCATGATTATGCAGGACATCCATGGGTCGTGTTCTATACAGAACCAACACAAAAGGAACTTACCCCAAAACCAAAGTTTCAAGCCCATGTAACACTGACTTCTCAACAACTAATTCTTGCAATTGGATTGGAGTTGGATAGATCCAAGATAACAGCCAGTGGCTTTCTCAGTACGACTGTAGCCTAGTTTTATCATCTGATGGTTCAAAGTCAAGGTTGGAAGAGCACGACTGTGGATTGATTGATGCTCTCACAGTGGCAATATCACGTGTGAGCCAAAGAGAAGCAGGTTGTGTTGGCCCACAAGCCCTATCCAGCAAGAGTTTTCCTCTAAAATTAAGATTAACAACCTCTGGACAGCATTTTGACCCTGCATTGTAAAAATGTTGACTCAGCTGCAGAAAACTGACTTTTCCTCTAACATTAAGATTAACAAACAATGTTATTTTTTTCAACATATGAAGCCTAACATGAAAGCTGTGTGCGATTTTGAGTTGCAGAACCACTTTGTCTTTGTCTGGTTTGATTTTGGTTCTTTACCTATGTGTACTTTTTTGGGTGGAAGTCTTGGGATCTAGTAGTTGATTTTGAGTACACTCCAAAAGTGGTGGGGGGGGGGGGGGGGGGCACCAAACAAATACTGTATTAACTTGAAAGAAACATTAAACATGGAATTCATTAGAAGTAACTTCAGGTTTCAGTTTTTATTAGTACCTTTGGATCTTCTCATTCTGTACATCTTGCTCTCACTCTGTCAACTTTTTTTTTTCTTCCATGACTTCCAATTTACCATGACTTCGGCTGAAACTTGTTAATTATATGCAACTGAATTGCATAAAAAAAAAATTATATGAAATAACCAATGGATAAAGTAGTAGTAGGAATCATAATTGTGTGGACTTTGTACTGGCGAAATCTGCTATTAGAAGTCAAGAAAACAATAAAACACTGCATGGCTGGTACTCATCCATGAAATTCTATTTTGAAGTCAAATACCATGGCCATAAGTTTCAACGCCAACAGATAAACAATTGAACGAAAATGTTGAAATGTAATATGTGTTGGAAATACAGCAGTAACAGAGGAGAGGATTGGAGGGTTTAGGGTGCACACTCAGATTTTGGTAGAATACAATACATTAAGAAATGGTACTCTCACATCTTTTCATTATGAAACTCATACAATATATATAGACATTATAAAATGTCTTTTACAATATTCAAAGTACTTAATTAATATTGTGACTCTTCAATACTTACTCTAGATTCATAGTACTACTAGATTCATAGTATTTCTAGATTCATTGTATTTCTAATGTGGATAATAATGCATTGTACTAACTTCAATACACTTAATCTTGATGAATAAGTTTAATAACTAACAATATGTACAGTCCATTGATTTTTACCCTTCTTAGTTCTTATAAATTGGGGCTAGGTTAGGATTTTTGCAGAAACTGCATATGCAAGTTATTTCACTTTTCTAAATCCATTCAGTCACATGATTGAGCCAATCCTGACCCTTTTTTAACCTTCTGTTTTGTTTTCTTCTTTTGATTTTCTTGTTTCCATCCAACGTCGTTTTAACTTGCAAGTGGGAGGTATCTTTTCGACTGCACTCTGTAGTTTTTATGCAAGAGAATTTATACATGATATGGGGATCTGATGATCTAATTTCCCTGTCACGATTTCTCACTTTTGAGAGAGAGAGAGAGAGAGAGAGAGAGAGAGGTCCCATTACTTTCATGGCTATAACAACTCTAGAACTAAGCAGACCGGCAAATCCCACTCTCAAAAAACTTTCAAATCCTAAAAAACGCACGACCATGTCGGTCTTTTGTTTATACTCCCCTAAACTCTCTATCTTCCTTCTAGCCCTTTGTACTTCTGTCTTCACTCTCTACCACATCCAGTCCCTCCATGCCCGGACGATATCTTCACCCCCATGGTCTTTCATGCACGAATGGGAAAGAGTCACCAACTGCACTCAAGAACACATGGCTGAAAAACTGCGGCAGTCGGTTACATTTCTCCCACTTACGGACTTGCGTTATGCGGGTAAAGCTCTTCAGGGTCACACGTGGTTCATGAGCTCCATGTATGATACTCGTGAGGAGGGTGAGGTGCAATATCAGCAATTTCCATCAGAATCATCAAAACGGAGGGTACTTTGCTTGAAAGGAAAGGAGACACATGATGGTTCTTGGAATTCCTACGCACTGGCATGGCCAGAAGCCTTGCCTTTCAATGCCACACTTCTGAAAGGTCTTACTTTTGTATCATATAACCATTATAGCTACGACAACATTTGGCATGGGTTATCAGCTACGGTACCGTTTGTTGCTTGGCATATAAGAAATGGGTGTGAATCGCCTAGCAGATGGATTTTGTACCACTGGGGTGAGCTGAGGTTCAAAATGGCTCCATGGCTAAGAACCCTAACAGAGGCCACATTTGGTGGAGCCCCATTTATTGAAAGCTTTGAAGGGGTTAGCGATAACCAACCAGTTTGTTTTGAAAAAGCTGTGGTGATGAGGCACAATGAAGGAGGCATGTCCAGGGACAGGAGGATTGAGACTTTTGACTTGATGAGATGCAAAGCTAGGATCTATTGTAATGTAAGCTTAGAAGGTAGAATTCCTGAAGCTAGCAAGCAAGGTTTGCCAGTGATTGGCATGACCTTATTGATGAGAACTGGTCCAAGATCATTCACGAATGAGTCCGCAGTGATTGGAATATTTGAAAAGGAGTGCGCTAAGATAGATGGATGCAGATTGATGGTGGCTTACTCCAACAATCTAACATTTTGTGATCAGGTTAGTAAAATTCTATGTTTATTTTCTCTATTTCATTCATAAGAGCCTAAAACTCATCAAGTAGATCATTTAGTTAGTGGGATATGTGCTGATCCCACTTGAGTGAACGTTATTGACAACCTTAAAGGGAAAAGGGTTTCAGCAGGGCACTCAATCAGGACTATTGTTTTATTTGAGAGATGGTGGAGGTCATGCTGGCACTTATTCTGCATATATAGAACATGATAAAAAAATAAAAAAAAAAGTTCCATGGCTAGGTTTCTATCTGACCTTCTCTTAAAGTGTATTAGCGATACTTTATTTGGAGGTAAGTTTATCCTCTCGATCAAATTCAGTCCATAACGTGTAACAATAACTTAGTGCATGTTTGGCATTGTGGTGCGATCTGCGATTCGCAGATCGCACCACAATTTGTTGTTTGGTTAACAAAAAAGCATTTTTTTGTGTGGGACCCACACCAAATTATGTCCAAAACGCTGATTCAAAAAAAGCTGGAAATTGATGCTTTTTTATCTGCGATTCATCTGCATCAAAATCACGATCCATATTTGAACTTTCCTTTTTAAATGCTGGTTCGTGCGGGCATGGGTCTGTGTGGCTTGAAATTTTGTTTTATAAAATATGTTTTATTTAAAAATATATTATAATATTATTTTTTTATTTAAAAAAAATAATTTAATATCAGTTTTAAAACAATAAAAAATTTTATTTTTTTAAAAATACTTTTAAAACAAAATGTGAAATAAGCACGAAAGGTATTGGGGTTTTTCTTTATTACTATTCAGAATTTTCCATCTTGAATTTTATTATTATTTTTCAGGCTATTATTTTCCATATATTTTGTTTTTCTTTCTCTCATATACGTTAGTTGGATTGTTTTTTATTTCAGTAAAACCATTAAATCATGTTTTCTCTAAATTTGATTATTCAATTTAATGTAGTCAAATTCCTATAAAAAATGACATATGCAAATTAAATTCATTAATAATAATAATAATAATTATCGTAATAAAGTTAACGCAATCTTAACGTTAACACAATCTCATCTTTATTATTCGTTCAACTTTTAATTGAGTGTGATTCTAAAGGGGTGTCTGGGAGAGGTTTTTGAAAAAAATTGAAATTTTTTTATTTTTTATTTTAAATTAATTTTTTTTGTGTTTTTAGATAAATTTGATGTGTTGATGTCAAAAATTATTAAATTTACAATATTTACAAAAATTATATATATATATATATATAATTATATATATATATATATATATATAATTATATATATATATATATATATAATTATATATTATTTTTTTACAAGTTAAAAGCAATATGAAAAGCTTGGTAACCAAACACCCAAAACTGCTTTTTTTTCAACCCCCAACTCAACCACAGTTTTAACCAAACACTTCACTGCTTATTTTGAACCACAGTAAAAGCACTTTTTTTGAAATTGTGTTTTTTCAACCTCAATCACAAAAACAAAAGCAATGCCAAACACACCCTTATTCGAGTGGCGTGACGTGGAAGTAGGAATTTACAATCTGCATAGTAGATCTCAAGTTAGAGTCAGGGCATGTACTCTTTTAAAAAACTAAGACAACTAGGATTTTACTCGCTAATCTAAACTCATAAAGTACATTTTTCAGAAATACTTTATTTATCGAACATTTCATAGGGTTAATACTTTATTTGGTTCGGTTTCCTTGCTAACCAAACATACTTTGATTAAATTACTGGCCTGTGATGAATCCAATGCAATCGTTTAATTATTCTCAGGTGAAGTTGATGAGATTGACAGACATTCTAGTATCTCCTCATGGTGCTCAATTAACCAACATGTTTCTCATGGACAAAAACAGCAGTGTCATGGAGTTCTTCCCAAAGGGATGGTTAAAACTTGCTGGTGTAGGCCAATATGTTTTTCAATGGATTGCTAGCTGGTCTGGGATGCGACACCGAGGCGCCTGGCGGGACCCGAACGGTGATGAATGCCCCTACACCGTAGATGACCGCCGGTGCATGTCAATTTACAAGAGTGGCAAGATTGGATTCGATGAAACTTACTTTTCTGAGTGGGCTAGAAATGTTCTCAATGAAGTCAAAACAAGGAAGTTGGAGGAGGCAGCAAATAAAACCATCGCTTCAACTTCTAGTTGTGCTTGCGGCTAGCCAATAACTTGGAAAATTTTCAGGTTTCATTTTCTCCTTTTCAGTGTGTGCTTTGTCATGGGACAACAATATCAAGTCAAGCCAGGTAGTGAAGCAATTTTCTGTCGGGAAATTATTTCATCTAAAAACTTAAGATATTAGATGAGGTTTAGAATATAATTTATATTATTTTATAACTACCTCCTCAAGTGAAATTATTTTGGGCTTGAAACTTGCATACAAGTCCACACTACCTTGTGTTTTATTTTTATCAAATAGAACAAGGGTTGTGAGATTCAAACTCATGACCGTTGAGTCAACAAGACTCTAATACCATATCATGGAATCATCTCACCTAAAAAATTAAGCTGTTAGGTAAGATTCCAAAATATAATTTATATTATTTTCTATCACTTTCATATTAGAATTAATATGTACTAAGCTTTGAATTTTTTAATTTCTCCACTCTACTCGCATACATTTCCTTGAATTCAATAATGCTGTGACCTTTTTTGTGGTTGAAACGCCCAAAATGAGTACAATTGGCAAGCCCTGCAACAATACAAATAGAATAATGGAGAGATGCACAGCGTGACCAGCAGAATTTCATATCTACTACTTCCTCGACAACACTGCATACCTATCCTTAATGAAAAATCTCTCTTTTTTCCCATCTCAAAACTCAGTAGCCATGTCTATCATTGCAGCCCCTGCTGTTTCACTGCATGCAAAACCACCACAAATACCAATTTTATCTATGAAACTGAATCAACTTTGTCTTTTCTTTATACTTTTTTTTATATATATATAAGAGGAAACTCGTCTCCTAAAAGCGTGTTTTATAGGTCCAGATTAACAAATAAAATCCCTTAGAAAAAATGCATGTTTTAATTTAAACTTGAAAGATGTTGTGTACTAAACAATCCTCTTGATCTTTTCCATAGAACAAAATTATTGAATTACTGTTGAATAAAAAATATATGTTATTATAAAATAAACTAAAAGAGATCAGGAAAACACAGTAGGTTGTGAGACAAAACACTGTAAATTGTAATAGTATTTTTTGGGTTGGTTCGGTTTTGTGGGTCATTCGGGTCGGTTGGTTCACCGGTTTTTTTTTTATATATACTCATTTGCACAGTTAAATAATGTTTCCTCCCCTCGAAAAAAACAAAACAAGTGTAACCGGGAGGGGCTCCATGGGCATTTCATATTTTTTAAAATGGCTAAATACTAATCCGCCCCCTAATAAGACAAAAAAACAATTCTGGCTGAGAGGGGTGCCATGAGAATTTTTTATTTTTTG
The DNA here is from genome assembly GCA_025169955.1 of Salix arbutifolia. NCBI lineage: Eukaryota > Viridiplantae > Streptophyta > Magnoliopsida > Malpighiales > Salicaceae > Salix > Salix arbutifolia. The sequence continues at coordinate 3,534,463 of CM045918.1, read as the reverse complement.
AAAATGGATAAATATTAGTCTACCCTTAATAAGACAAAATTGAAGATTTGTCTGTAGAGGTTTTCCAGTAATTGACCACTTTTTTTTATTATCTTCTGAATACTGTGCGCGTGTGTTCCACACGTGTCCGACGGTAATCAGGCGAAGTGTGTGGCGGATTACAGTGTCTTAAAATGCCCAATTGGCATCTCACCTGATTCGTTGTTGGGTACTCTTCCTCATGGTGTGGCGCGTTGTGTCCCACGATGGCCGGTTAAGCGACAGTGGCCAATTCAAGGTTATTTTCTCTTTTCTCTCTCCTGCATGCTAAAGTACAATTCAGGCCCCCAATTTTATGGTTATTCATTTCATTCCTTGAACTTTTAATTGTTTTGCATGGTCCTGATTTCTGTTATATAATTTTTTATTTTTTTCAATTAGGTCCTTCGATTGAAATTGATTATATATTTATGTTTCAATTCGGTCCTCATTCTATTAATTTCCGGATTGGTTTTAAACCCCTTAATATAATCGGTACAGAGCTTTTGATTGTTTCAATTTTGTCCTTTGATTGAAATTGATAATATATTTAGCTTTCATTTTGGCTCTTATACTTTTATTTTTTTTATGTTAATTCCTTTATTTTTTTCTATTTCTAAAATAGTCTCTGTTTTTTTCCATGTTTATATATGTGTGCTCTTAGCTTATGTTTTAATTTTTATTATTTATTGAGGTGATATATTTTAAAAGATTTAGTTCTTAAATTTTAGTCTATGTTTGTGAAATTTAAAAATTGATATTTCTGTTTTTTTCTCTTTATTCTTTCTTTTAGTTTGTTTATTAGTTTTTATTATTATTTTCAAGTCAAGTGATTTTTTCTCAACTAATAATTTTTTTTGTTTTATCATTTATTTTATTTTTTGTTTGCTCTTTTGTTGAAGTTTTTAGGCTTTTTTTAGTCTTTGTTTTAATTTTTTTTTTCATTATTAACGCAATAACAACAACAAAAACAACAACAATAATTTTAGTTTTTGTTCTTACTTAATCTTTTGTTCATTTTTTTTAGTTTTTTTCTCAGGGCAATTTAATAATTTTTATTGTTTTGACAGTAATAGTAGTGATAATTTTAGATGTTAAGATTTTGATATTGCTATTGTTATAATATGGTGTGTTTATCTGTTTCATTATATCAATTTGTTTTTGAAAAAATTTGCTCTTAAATTTTAGTTTGTGTTTATGATTATTGAAAAATTATATTTCTTTTTTTTTCCATTGATCTTTTGTTTAGTTTTTTTATTAGTTTTTTTTCATTTTCACAACAAATGATATTTTTTTCAGCTAATAATTTTTATTTTTATTTTTATTTTATTATTTTTTTTATTTTTTTGTTTGCTCTTTTGTTAAAGTTTTTAGGGTTTTTTTATGATTTGATATTTTTTCATTATTAACACAATAATAATAATAATTGTATTTTTTTTCTTGCTTCCTCTTTTATTATTATTTTTTTAGTTTTTTTTTCTCGGGGTTGTTTAATAAATTTTATTGATTTGGCAGTGATAATAATGATATTTTTAGATATTGAGGCTTCGATGTTGTTGTTGTTATAATAGGATGTGTCATGTATTTCATTATATCAAACTTTGTGTTAGAATTCGAAATACGAATTAATCTCTGTATTCTATTGTATTTTGTATGTTACATTGTAGGCTAATTTATAGCCAAAGATCAATACAAATATAGTAAACACAAAGTTAGCTTTCTTCTAACTTTATACAAACTCCCAATTTGGGAAATAGATAGCAGTAATTTAACATTCCCCCTCAAGTTGGAGCATAGATATTTATCATGCCCAACTTGTCAATTGCGTTATAGAATGCTCGTCCGGAAACTGCCTTTGTGAGGATATCGGCCAGTTGATCTTCAGACCGAACAAATGGAAGTTGTATGATTTTTCGATCAAGATTTTCTTTAATGAAGTGTCTGTCGACTTCAACGTATTTGGTACGGTCATGCTGAACTGGATTATGAGCAATTTCGATAGCTGCCTTATTGTCGTAGTGCAATTCCATCGATGTTCCATAATCAATTCTCAGGTCTTGTAATACCTGTTTAACCCATAGTAATTCACACACACCATGAGCTATACCTCGGTATTCTACCTCTGCACTTGAACTTGCAACTACTTTCTGTTTCTTACTTCTCCAAGTGACAAGGTTGCCTTCTACGAACGTAAAATATCCTGATGTCGATCTCCTATCAGTCTGATTTCCTGCTCAATCCGAGTCTGTATATCCTTTAATATCTTGGACCTCTTTTTTAGAAAATAGAAGTCCTCTTCCTGGTGCACTTTTCAAATAACTCAAAATCTGGTATACTGCTTCCATATGCTCTTCTCCTGGTGAATGCATGAACTGACTTACCACGCTTACTGCATAGGCGATGTTTGATCGAGTATGCGACAAGTAAATTAATTTTCCCACTAGCCGTTGATAACACCCTATGTCTGCTGGCGTCTGATCTTCTGCTTGCCCCAGTTTGTGATTCATCTCCATAGGTGTATCTACCGGTTTGCATGCAATCATTCCAGTTTCTGCCAATAAATCTAACATATATTTTCGTTGTGAAAGACATCCCTGTTTTTTACCTCGAGACCTTAATCCCTAAGAAGTACTTCAGTTTTCCGAGATCTTTCATTTCGAATTTCGATGCCAGAAACTGTTGTAGAGCCTTTTTTTTCTTCTGGATCATCTCCTGTTAAGACCATATCATCCACAATACTATCAATGTCGTTACCTTCCCTCCTTTGTGCTTTATAAACAAAGTATGATCTGAGTTGTTTTGCTTATAGCCAAACTCTTTCATCGTGGATGAGAATCTTTCGAACCATGCCCGGGGTGACTGTTTAACCCATATAAAGCCTTCTTTAATTTGCATACTTCCGTTTCTCGTGAGCACCTGGTTTTCACTCCCGGTGGCAATTCCATATAAACTTCTTCTTCAAGATCTCCATTTAGGAAGGCATTATTGACATCAAATTGTTGTAGGGCCCAGTCTCGATTCACTGCTATTGATATGATAATCCAGATTGTCTTCATTTTTGCAACCGGAGCAAAAGTTTCTTGGTAGTCCACCCCATACTTCTGTGTATATTCCTTTGCTACTAACCTTGCTTTATATCTATCAATGCTCCCATCTGCTTGCAACTTTACTATGAACACCCATTTACACCCAACTTTCTTCTTTCCTTTTGGTAGTTGGCATAGCTCCCAAGTATTATTCTTCTGCAGTGCCTCCATCTCCTCATTCATCTCTTTGGTCCATTTTTGGTCTGCTAATGCATCATGTACATTACTAGGAATAGACACATTGGATAATTGATTAACAGTAAATGCATATGATTCCGATAATCTATGGGTAGAGATATAGTTGTTGATAGGATATTTAGTGTTTTGTTTTAGATCAGGTTCATATTGTTTCTTCGGGACTCCCCGGTTTAGTCTGTTTGGGTATCTATTAGTCTCATTATTTTCTAAGATAGGAATTTCAGTTATCTCATGTGGGATAAGATTTAGGGTTACCTGAGGGGACCGAGGAGAGACATTCTCGGTTGATTATTCGGTTAACGGTGTAGTCATTGGTAATTCCGGAGACATAGGGGGGTCATTACTGAGATCATTTCGGTCTAAGCTGACTTCAATGTTATCATCCCGGCTTGGTCTCATTTCTTCTAATTCAAATATATATTCATTCTCTTCATTGTTACTCTCCCCCTGAAAAGAAGGACCAGGAGCTCCCCTTGAATAGTAGGGTTCAGATTCGTGAAATGAGGCATCCAAGGTCACATAGAGCTTGCGATGATGAGGATCGTAACACCGATATCCCTTATGAAACTCCCAAGTAACCGACAAACACACACCGTTTGGCACACGGATCGAGTTTGCTTCGTAAAACTTTAGGAATGTGAACATATACCGTGCACCCAAATACCCGAGGTTCCAAGTTTGGAAAGTGAGGAACCGAGAGTAGAGATTCCATTTTTTGTTGAGGAGACTGAAAAACGATGGCACTAGATGGTGTTCGATTTATGACATACGCAGCGGATTTGACTGCCTCACCCCAATAGTATTTTGGCAGATTCATGTCAAAGAGCGAAGCGCGAATGATTTCCATAATTTGCCTGTTCTTCTTTCAGCTAGGCCATTTTGTTGTGGAGTATATGTGCAGGATGTCTGATGCCGAATTCCAAGATGCTGTAAAAAATTACCTAGTATGTGATCCATAAATTCTGTACCATTGTCTGATTGGAATGTACGAATGTGCCGTTGGTATTGCGTTAGCACCAGTTTATGAAATTCCTGAAATGCCATACTGACTTCATTTTTATTTTGGAGGAGAGATATCAAGGTCATCCGAGTACATTCATCAATAAAGGTAACAAAATACCGTGCATTAGAAAAAGATGAGACCTTTGCAGGACCCCACACATCAGAATGAATAACAGCAAATGGTTCTACACTTTTATTCAAACTTGGCAAATAGGAAATACGGTGGCTTTTCGCTAGTTCACAGATGTCACACTTAAAATCCAAAATACTTAAGCTTGAAAATAAATGCAGTTGTAACTTCTTAAGGTACCCAAATGAAAGATGTCCGAGACGTCGATGCCATAACCAAACGATAGCCCGAGCTTGATCCGTACTTCTGGTCTGAAGTGCATGACCTAGTTTTAACCCCTCCTGTTTCATTAATTCCAAGTAATACAGGTTACCCTGTTTAACACCATGACCAAGAATCTTCCAGGTCACAATGTCTTGAAAAACACAGAACAGAGGCCAAAAGGTTACTGTGCACCCAAGGGTAGTCGTGATTTGACTAACCGACAGGAGATTATACGTCAGAGATGGAACAATAAGAACAGTGTCTAGTGTAATGGTGTCAGTTAAAACAAGAGATCCTTCCCTTGTAATAGGGGAGGTACTACCACTAGCAGTGTGTATATTTGTCCGTAAAGAGGGTTTATGGCATATTAAATTATCGGAATCTCTAGTCATATGATAAGATGCACCTGTATCAATAATCCAAGTACTATTCTTTGTAATAACAGAATGTGCGAATTTGTTTTTGATGATACCTGGATGGGCCACACTTGCTGTGGGCTGTGCCAGATCTGCTTCTGTCAGATGGACCAGAGGTTTTCGGAAATTTTTCCGAGGTTTTTTCGTGAAGTCCCACTAGTCCGGGTAGCCAATAAGTTCATAACACCGTTGTTTTGAATGTCCCATTTCACCGCAATGAGAACACATTAGTCCACCAGTATTTTTGTATTTTTGTATTTTTGGTCAACTCGGTCAGCCCGGTCAGTTTTAAAAGGAAAAGCTTGACCTAATTTTCCCCCTCTTTCTCTTCCATCCCGCGCCGCCCCACCCCCCGTTCGCTCTCTCCCCTGCTCTTCTGCCGGCCGATGGTGCCTTGTCACCATCGCCGAGCGCTCAGGGAACCCGGGGGGGTGCCATGTCCTCCATTCCCGTCCATAATCGATTGTTGGTTGTGTTCTCGCCGGACACACGCATAGGCTCCCTCAAGGTCGAGCTGCGGGTCCTTGCGAAGAATCTCGCCACGGATGGGTTCAAACCCCGAGTCAAGCCCACTGAGAAAGACGTGGACCCGGAGCTGAGCCATGGCAGAGTGGTGGTGAAGAACCCCGTCGACGGTCCGGGCCTGAGGTGCAGTCCGACCGTCGATCTCTTGGAAGATCACCACAAGCTCAGTATAATACATGGACAATGGACGTCCATTTTGACGTGTGTTGAAAGATCGTTGGTTCAATTCGAAGATGCAAGTGGCGTCGGTGCCGTCATAGAAGGTTCTCCCGACGGCGTCCCAAATTTCTTTGGCCGTCGGGAGGCAAAGAAACCTCTGCATTAAGGATGGGGACATCGAGTCGATTAGCCAACATTTGACTCGATGGTTCTCGGTGACCCATGATTCCAGCCTTGGGTCATCTGATTCTTGCTTCACAATGGCTCCGGTAAGGTACCCTAACTTATTATGAGCTCCGATTCGTATTTCGATAAGTTTCGACCATAACCCGAAATTGGTTTCGTTCAGGATTATGTTTGTTATGAAGGCTGAGTTGTCTGGAGGAACAACCATTTGTGGGGACGGGATTGAGGTCAGTGGATTCATGGGATTAATTTCCATTTTTGTGTGGTTGATGTCTGTGAATGTTTGATGTGAGTGTTGGGATGGTTTTCTGTGATTTCTGGGTTTAATGGGTTCTGTGTTTGAATGTTTGAATGTTTGATGTGTGTGTATGTGGATGATTTGTGTGGATGATTTATGGGTTATGTGGATATTTTGTGTGGATGATTTTCTGGTGATTTTCGGGGTTTGATTTTCTGGGTTCTGGGATGATTTTCTGGGTTTGAATGTTTGAAGCTGGGATGATTTTTTGGGTTCTGGGATGATTTTCTGGGTTTGATTGAACTGGGGAAGAATTCTGGGTTTGCTGGTAGCAGTAGGCTGCTAGGATTTCGGGGTGTTGAAAAAGCAAACAATTCGAAGAAAAAAAAAATTCGATTCGAGATTTCAGAGTTGCTCTGATACCATGTTAGAATTCGAAATATGAATTAATCTCTGTATTCTATTGTATTTTGTATGTTACATTGTAGGCTAATTTATAGCCAAAGATCAATACAAATATAGTAAACACAAAGTTAGCTTTCTTCTAACTTTATACAAACTCCCAATTTGGGAAATAGATAGTTGTAATTTAACACTTTTCATATATAGATATTATATTTTATTTTAAATTAACAAAATTTATTAATTTTTTTAATCTCAATAATTATAAAATTATTTGTTTTGCCTGCTGCAATGTAGAGCGGGCAATAGTTATATCTATTTGTTAAAGAATCAATTTGGGAACCAGATCAGATCATCAATGAAACCAATCAAACCCCGAATGGACCCAGTTCTAAATACAGTGGATCAAACTCAAGCAAAGTAATATATATTCGGCTGTGCTTTGTCCATATTTGAACCCTTCCACATGAGGTGTTTGGGAAGGACTGAAAAAATGTTTTTAACAAAAATTGATTTTTGTTTCTCTAAATGAAAAAAAAAATCATTTTAATGTATTATATCAAAAATAGTTCTAAAAAAAAATATTTTAATATATTTTTAAATAAAAAAATATTTTAAAAAACAATCATAAAATATGACATTGCTTTGCTTTGTATGTAGGGGAGTAATTAAAAATTATTTTTTTCCGGTTCAATCTTATTGGTGCGAGTATTATATTTTTTTATAGATTATTATTTTATTTTAAGATTTATTATATAAACATTTGTTGGGAAAAAACAATATAGAATTGAGAATTATATATATATATATATATATATATATATATATTGATTGTACACAAAATACGAGTTAGTGATTTTCAATATAGGATATGAAATTTTGGTCTCTAAAAAATGTGGTATAATAAAAAAAAATTAAAAACATGTATAATAAATTTTAAATTCAAGTTAAAACATATATTTCTTATAACATTCTACCGGTGGCGTCGTATTTCAATCTTATCTCCTCGTAGCACACAACTTTATGAAACAAAACTTTGGCACCCACGACTGCAAAACGTTCCCCAAAAGTATTGGGCAAGTGGGAGCTACACAGCACAGTGAGAAGATGAAATTATTGCAGTTCTTGTTTCCATTATCCGATGAGAAAAGGAAAGATACAGAGGAGACCACATCGCTTTGTAGCCTTTGCTGGCTTAAGGGTTTAATATATATATATATATATATATATATATATATATATATGGCAGTGTTGACAATATTGTTCTGGTTGGAACGTTCCGTGCCAGTAAAAAAATCGAGATAAAACGGTATTATTTTTGTCTCGGTTTTAATTCCGGCCCGTTCCGGATATACCGGCCAAATTCCACCCGGAATGTCTCTGTACTGTTCCGGGTGTGCCGTTCCGGCCTTAAAATTCTCTTTATTTTGTTTAACTTGTGATTGTGTTTCTAATTTTGAGATTATGTTTGTTTGACTTTGTGTTTATATTGTATAATTTAAAGTTAATTTATCTTGAATTTTAATTATGCTTATTAAATTAATATATTTATATATATATATATGAACAGTACAACCTCGAAACGGCACGTCGAAATGCTCCAAAACAGAAACGTTCCGTACCAATAGAAAAACCGGAACGACAACCGGAACAGTATTGACAACCTTGATATGAAGTAATATTATCTTATGATAAATAGTTTAAGATCTATTTTGCTGGTTTTAAGTTCGAGTCAGTATAAGAGCCTAAAATAGTTAGAATTTTATTTATTTAATTCGGACTCACAAAGAATAACTAAAAAGAAGTCGAGTTTTGTCAAATCCAATGTCTATGTCTATTTATATAGATATAGATATAATGTAAAGATATATAGATAAGTATGTCTTGCCAAACCCCAACCAACTAATGGGGACATGCATGTGAAGGGAGTTCGATGGTAACGTGGCTCATTTCCCACCACCACCCTTCAAACCCTAGCTGCCCCTGTATTTCAACCATAATTGTTAAATTCAATCCGGCCATAAAACTGGCTTGGAAAATATAAGATTCCAATGTTGATTTCGACCGGTTTTTTTTAGTTGAATTGAATAAAATATTGTTTTAGTGAAATTCAATAATCTAAATGGGTTTTAGTGACTTTGCTCAGCTCGATTCAAACCTCATAGGATATATAAAAAATTAAAACAATATCGGTTTTGTTTATTAGTGTGTTTAAGTTTATTTTTCAGAATATTTTTTGTTTAAAAATATATCAAAATAATATTTTTTTATTTAAAAAAAAATATTTTTGATATCTGCATATCATAATAATTTAAAAACATCATAAAATTAATTAAAAAATAAATAAAAACAATTCATTTTTTTTTCTCAAAAACACTTCTAAAATACAATGTCAAACATGTGCGTCATCTAGATAAAAACAATCACTCTAGATTGTGACCAATGAATTAACCAAATAACTCAGTACAAATGTTTTTCTAGGTCAATATTTAAACCAAGGTTGTTAATTCTGTTCCGGTTGATGCTTTGTTTTTTCAATTGGAATGGAATATTTCAGTTTCAGAGCGTTTCAGGGTTGTACTGTTCATGTGTGTGTGTGTGTTTAATTAAATGTATTAATTCAAAAAAAATTGGTTCAAATCCAAAAATAAAATTATTTAGAATTGTGCAATTTAATCTAAAAAGACACAATAAAATTATTTTTCTGAACAAAATTATAAGCATAAATAATATTACAAGAATGTCATAATCAATCTCGCAAGCTTATTATATTCTCTGATATATCTGAAATTTTAATATAATATATATAAATATGTCAAGAGACTACTTGTAAAATTTCATCTCAATCTAACGGTCGGATTAAAAGTTATGATTCATATTGTAAAATTATTCATTATTTAAAAAAAATACTATTTGGCCAAAACAGAATGATCAAAACGATTCCAAGATGTTTCGGCCAGTATTTGACCGAAAAATACGGAATGGATCAGAATTTAAACCGAGATAAACACGATGTTATTTTATCTCTTTTTTTAACTAGTACGAAATGTTTTTGCCGTTTCAGCCGAAACAAAACAAAATTTACATCCATGATTTAAACCAAGTTCCACGATGATCATGCCAATAACATATATGCATAAAAATGTAAAAAACAAAATACTCATTTTACGTCCAAATCATTTTTTCTTGATTATGAACTACATATTGTAACTCGAAATTTGGTGGGAGTGAGTAATATAACTACATGAGCTAAAACACATGATATTTTCCATGTAGATAGAATAATAAGTCCATTGATGAGGTGGAAGTCAAACATAAGCTTTGATTTTGCTCTCCCTCATCATCTTATATTATACAATTAATCAAAATTATTTTAGAGTTGAATCGATGGTTAGAAAATTCTTGAGCTTATAGCTTCCTGAATGACAAGTTGAGGTGGGCCTTAACTTGTCACTTTTTCTTGATTAAGGGATCATCAATCCCTAGGGTTTGACATATTGTGTGTGTGAGGGATCATTAATCCCTAGGGTTTGACTTATTGTGTGTGTACTTTTTTTAGAATCATTCATCTTAAATGTTATTAAATGATTGGTTAAACATTAAAAAACAATTGCCACATGATTTTATATGAAAATTACTTTCTTAATACACTCTATATTTGTATTAAATATTTTTTTAATTTTTGTATTTTGAAAAAAAAATAGATTAAATATTTACATGTTTTTTTTATAATTTTAATACAATAATATTTTAAAAAATATTGTTTTAATACAGGTTAAATGATCTATATTACAATATAAAACACAAAATGTAACATAGTAATAGAAAAATATTTCCTTTTCAACCCCAAATTTAAACTTATTATTTTCTTTTTAGATTTAAAATCTAGAATCTTCAAATAAGAAAATTATTTGTTTAATATTGCATTTTAAAACACAAAACGTAACATAGTAATAAAAAAATAAATTCTTTTTTCAACCCCATATTTAACTTTTTATTTTCTTTTTAGATTTAAAATCTACAATCTTAAAATAAGAAATTTATTTGTTTAACATTGCATTTCTAAAATATTTATGAAAAAAATAAAAAAAACTAAAAAAAATTATATTTTCAAGTTATTTTAATATACTGATATAAAAAATAATAATTATTTTAAAATACAACATTAAGTAAACAAAATCAAAATATAAAAATATCAAGTGTCTCCGACACAATCATCATTCTCTTAAACAAAACAAAAAACATTCTGCAAAGTCCCTCGTGGATATAATTAATTAAGCAATAATTTAACCATATATGTATATAATATTATCTTTTGAACTCATTTCGTTTACATCCTAGCTTGTTGTGACAGCTTGTCGGAAGATGGGACAATCCCAATGGCCATCTCCCAATTATTATGTTGGTGTCATTTGATTTTTTTTTTCAGATTTAAAAATTTATATTTATTTAAAATGTAAATTATATATATATATATAACAAAATAGTGATTTAGAATATTTTTTATTGAAAATATATTAAAATAATATTTTTTTTCAAATATATTTTTAATATCAGTATATCAAAATAGTTTAAAAAACACCGAAAAATCAACTTAAAAATAAAAATTAGAACAAGGTACTATAAATCTATTTTCTCTCTCTAAAAATCTTTTATTTTCTTTTCCCTCTCTTTACCACAATCACCCTTTTTCTTTTCATCCCTTTCCTTTTTTTCTGAACAATCACCCTTTTTTATTTTTGGAGATGTCTCAAAATTTTCCTCCTTTTTGTGATAATCGTTTGGTTTGAAGTAATCGATAGACCCCATGCTTTCATGAATCGAATATTTTGAATTTAACGCTAGGAAGGCACTCATTCTATTTGGAAGTTTTGGGACATCTATTTTTTAATATTTATTTTGATAAAAACTTTTTTTTATTGGAAGAATTATTTTTTAAATTAAAATATATCATAATTTTAAGAGCAAGTTTTAATATAAAAAATACGAAAATTGAGTGAATATTTGATAAAAATTGATAAAATTAAATAAAATTAATAAATTAATGTTGTATTACCATTGAAAATTTATGCGCAATTCTTTTTTTAAAAAATCATTATCTATATTATATTCATATATAATTATTGTTAATATTATTATCATGAGTTATTATTTTATTTTAAGACTATGAAATAATTGGATAATATTTTATAAATTATTTAAAAAAAATATTCTAACATAAATAAAAAAAGGCAATTTAAAAATGTTAGGCGTGCTTAGCCTAGAAGGAAAGTCCCACGTGCTTATATTTATAGATGAGCTGGCACTCGTCTATTCAAGTTTAATTTTTAAAACTGGCCAGACAATATATTGTCTATCGAAAAGATTTTGATCATGAATTCAAATTTTAATATATATTTATTTAATATAATTATCGAGAAACCTAATTTTATTTTAAAATCTAAAATAGTCTTTGATCAGCCTAGAATATAAAATGAAACTAAATAAAAAATATTAATTTTCATGGTTAAATTTAAAAAATTATCTACATTTAACTTCTCCTTCAACAACAAACTTATTGATGCCAAAAAGATAATTTTATTATAGCCAAAGTATGATCAAATTTAAATCTTTCTTTTTCTCAGTGACTTTAAACTAAAATATATATATATATATATATATATTAGTATCAAAACATAAATACCTAAGACTATAGGTGTCAAATAAAAAAAATCTTAACAAATTAAAGGACCAAAGCATTTGTTTCTTTCTCTTTTTTTCAAACAATACACATTATTTAAATTTCATGATCCATATCAAAGAATTAGCAAGTTAACTCAGGTTAATTTAGGTTGTTTTCCGGGGTCACTTTTTGTATTGATATTTATTATTTATTTATTTTACCCTTCAACATTGTTTTGGTTGAAAATTAGCATTTATAATTGTTTTATTTATATATTTATTATTCATAATTTATCTCTATCTTATAATTTACGTTGAGGGTTTGGTAGTTTGACCCAAGTTGACTGTGTTTATTTCTAAGTTGTTTTTAATTGAATTTTTGTTTTTAAATGGACTTCATAATTTTTTTTTTATTTTTTTATAGGGTTATTCTGATCTTATAACTCAAGCCACAAGTTTAACAAGTTGGTCCAATTTTATTTTATTTTTTGTATTCTTAATCGATTTTGTTTTCAATTTTACACTCTAACAACTCAATTTTTTGAATTTATTTATTTTCAATTTCATCATTCGATATTAAATTATTTGAAGAAGAAGAAATCAACTCAATTGAATATTTCTTATTCTCTCTACACTTCACCCCTAAAAACTTATTTTCTTTATCATTTTTTTCCCAACATCATGAAATTTTTAAATAAAAATTGCAAGGCTAATATTTTAATAAAATAAAATTTAAAAAATATGAGGTAATAATTTATAAAAGAGTGATTAATGTAGATTAGATATTAACAATCACATGAGTGCAAAAAAATAATGCATATGTATGTTCATAAAATGCCAGCCCCACCTTATTCAATACTTCCAATAATTCCTTCCATGTTGCAGCTTCAACATTTATGTGGCATCACCAATTGTTGGCCTCTAAAATGAAAGAAATGTTGAATGAGTCAAACCTACCCCATAGAATTTAGAATTTCTTATGATCAACCATATATATATATATATGAGAGGGGCATATATTAGGTCAGATTAGATAAGAGACCAGCAATACTACGCTGTTAATTTTTTTTCCTAATATTAAAATAAAAAAATAATAATTAACTATAAGAAAATCAGTTGTTAATATTATTATTATTTTTTTTTTAAAAAAAGAAGAACTTGTTCGAGACTCAGTTTGGTGTTCATTGTGTACACCATCCCACTACTAAAAAGAGTTTATCGAGATAATTTTAATGCTATTATAAAAATATGCATGATGACATCGAAAAAAATCAAACAAAATACAATAAGTGGGCATTTTATGCTTATATTTAATTTAATTAAAAAAATAAAATTCCTTTTAAAAAAACTAAATATAAAAAAGAATGAAAAAAAAACAAGATAACTCATATTATTTTCAAAAAATAAAATTAAAAATACATGAGGTTTTTTTTTTAAAAAAAAAACAAGCAAATCAAACAAATATTCTAAACTCGAATTAATTTTAAAAAAAAACATTTTTTATCACAGTAAAAAGCAACATCTTAAGCCCATTGACTTGGAAAGTTGATCTAAACAGACTGGAATTAAGGATGATTTGTGTGATTAACTTGTACGAGGAAACCGTTCACTTGGTAATCAGCTTTTGTTGAAAAATATGCTTTGAACACAGGAGAAGTGTAAACTTTTTAAGTTGAGATTATTGTCTGTAATTATGTTTTAAAAATATTTTTGAATAAAATTAAAAAAAATATATTTTAATTTATTTTTGAACAAAAAAATATTTACATGGAATTGGGAAGGAGCCAAAATCATTCCGTTGAGGCGATGGTCCATCCCTCCATAAATATAAGTCCTCTGACGTGAAAATCAACCTCTCATCGTCCCTTGTCCACACAGGAATGAATGTCTGCTTTGGGATTGTGTAATAAATAGAAGCAAGAAATTATGATTGAAAAAGAAAACACAGAGAAAATAAATCATAAAAAGCATGATATGAAAGATTAGAAGCTGAATCTCTCAGTCTTTTATGCACACAGCTAGGTAAAAAGTGTCCAAAAAATAATAAAATCCAAGACACTCATACAAAATCATCCAAAAACAGTGCTCAATCCCATGCCCATCACTTCACAGCCTGTAATATAAAAGATAAACCCCAAGCACCCCATGTGGGATTCTTCTCCTTTTCTTGTTCATCAACTCTCTGTGCTTCACTTGTTGATTTAGCGAGAGCAGTTTCACTTGCTGTTCATCTTTCTTGGATTTTCTTGGTCCAGCATCATCATGTGGGACTCCGAGAGTGAATCTGTTGCCGGTGGAGATTATGGAAATGGAATCCTTTCCTCGAGCAAGCATGGTGTCAAGAATGATGGGTTTGAGCTAAGAGATCACTCATGGTATGTGTGTGAAAAATGAAACTTTACTAAGGTTTCATGCTCTATAAACTGTGAAATTCTTCAACTTTTGGTTTGTTGCTTTTCTTTTCTTATTATCATGACAAAGTTTGAGCATGAGTAAGAGTTTGAGATGGTTCTTCTTCAGTTGTTCTGCACTTGAACTTCTGAAAATTTATATGGGATGTGATTAATATGCAGGTATGTTGCAACTGATATTCCAAGTGATTTTCTAGTTCAGGTTGGAGATGTAAATTTCCACTTGCATATGGTACTTATTTTCCTCCTGTGATGCTTAAATTTCACTCCTTTTAAGCTTTTACATCTCAGAATTCAACATCTAACAGATAGTTTTTAAGAATTGCGTTTACTAACCCTCCTTTGTTGTTTCTATTGTCGTGAAAGTATCCGTTGCTTTCAAGAAGCGGAAAGATGAATAGACTAATATATGAATCGCGTGAGCTGGGCCTCAACAAGGTGGCATTGGATGATCTTCCGGGTGGACCAGAGGCCTTTGAGCTTGCAGCGAAATTCTGCTATGGCATAGCCGTCGATCTAATAGCAGCCAATATATCTGGCCTAAGATGTGCTGCAGAGTACCTTGAGATGACAGAGGACTTGGAAGAAGGCAATCTTATTTTCAAAACCGAAGCATTTCTCAGTTATGTGGTGCTATCCTCGTGGAGAGATTCTATAGTGGTACTGAAAAGCTGTGAGAAGCTCTCGCCATGGGCAGAGAATCTTCAGATTGTTCGAAGATGCAGTGAGTCCATCGCTTGGAAGGCTTGCGCAAATCCTAAAGGAATAAGGTGGGCGTACACTGGGAAACCCTCTAAAGTTTCTAGCCCGAACTGGACTGAGATGAAGGATTCAAGTCCTGGTATAAAATCTCAAGTTCCTCCTGATTGGTGGTTTGAAGATGTTTCAATCCTCAGGATTGATCACTTTGTTAGAGTCATTACTGCAATCAAGGTGAAGGGGATGAGGTTTGAATTGATTGGAGCTGCTATAATGCATTATGCAGGAAAGTGGCTTCCAGGTTTGATTAAAGATGGGGGAGGTTCTACAGATGAAGCAAGCAATAGCGGCGGCAGTAGCGGCGGCAGCAGTTGGAAAGGTGAACTCCATATGATTGTGGAAGAAAATAAAGATGACACCCCAAAAGTTGAGGCCAAAGATCAACGGATGATTGTCGAGAGTCTGATCAGCATAATTCCACCACAGAAGGATAGTGTCTCTTGCAGGTTCCTTCTTCGCCTGCTGAGAATGTCAAACATGCTGAAAGTGGCACCTGCTCTGGTAACTGAGTTGGAGAAGCGCGTAGGAATGCAGCTCGAACAGGCTACTTTGGCAGATCTTCTAATTCCCTCTTACAGTAAAAATGAAACGTTGTATGATGTGGATCTAGTTCAGAGACTTCTCGAGCATTTTCTGGTTCAAGAACAGACAGAAAGTTCAAGTCCCAGAAGGCAATCATTTCCTGAAAAACATATGTACAACGAAGTTCAAAGGGGTGCCAATCCAAGTGCCAAGATCAGAGTGGCAAGGCTTGTTGACAGTTATCTTACAGAGGTTTCCAGAGATAGAAACCTCTCGCTAACAAAATTCCAGGTACTGGCAGAAGCTTTGCCTGATTCTGCAAGGACTTGCGACGATGGACTATATAGAGCAGTCGATTCCTATCTTAAAGTAATTCCATCCTTTCCCTTTTTATTATTCGCAGCATTTACTTCTATCACTCTGCAAGTATGAAGCTGCATACAAATTTGAGCCTTATGTACTAGTTCTAAACCTTACGCAGTAACATTTAAAGTATAATAACGATACTAACCAGTTTTAACGATTTTGCTCCGATTTTAACGGTGTCTTATTTTTCTACCTGATTTTACCAGATTTGTTTTTTTGGCTCGTAAAATCATACGATTTTACGAGTCGGATCGCGATTTTGACAACAATGGTATAGACACAACCAAGTTGTGCAGCTGTTGATATGTAGGCATATCAATGCATAAATGCAGACATAGAGGATATGATAATTGGAAAGAAATTATAAATTTGAAAAAGTCATACCTGCGGGTCTTAAGCGAAGTAAATAATCATTCTTGAATCATGGTATCCCTTGTTAAACCACGATCTATGGCACTTTCGTTCATATTTTTGACAAGAGTGCTTCCAAGCTTGATTAACTTTTTATGTCCAATGAGGAGCGCGGTGGAGTGCCAAAAAAAAAGCCTTCTTTTTGCGACATAATCTAGATGAGAGAGATGAATAGTTGCAAGAATTTCAGTAATCAAGTGTGGAAGTTAACCAGCAAAAGGCAAGTCAAGTTTTGTGGAGGATGTTATCGTCGATAGTGTCAACAATAAATCATCGTGAGCATAAGCGAGATCAATGAGCAGTGACAATACAGAAATGATTGTTTGGAAAGTCTGAGAAAAGTGTTGAATCGTCAGTAATTTTCTCATGGAATCTCATCGGCTATCACTTTGTTTTGGGGTTAAATCATCATTTCATTGAAGCATGTGCTTTCCTTGTCTTTTTGTTGTTTTGAAATCAAGAGATGTTTGACATTCTTATTTTTGACAAAATATTTTGATCAAACTCCAACATGCAAAATTTAAAGTTATCATTTTTGAAAATTAAAAGTATTTTGATTGCATAATTGACCCAACTTTTGTTAAAAGACATGATGACCAATACCAGGTGACCAAACAATTTTTTGAGCCCATACACCGAGTTTTTGAACCACATCATAGAACTAAGCTTTATGAGTATGCATATTGACATGTAATGGATTCGGTAGTTATGGACCCACAAATCATGACTCTGGCATGTCCAATCATTACATTGGACGAGGTCAAAATTTATCAGTTAAAGCCAACTTTGCTTGAAATGATAAAAGGCCATCTTTGTTTATTTCCTTCACTATTCTTGAAATATATGTCCCTTGTTAATCCCAATTTGAGCCTAATATTATATTTCTTTGAAAACACCCGACATGGATCACACCCTCACACTGGGGGCAAATAAGAGATTTGTAGTTTGAGGATACAGTGACAACGTTAGAATCAACAGAAGGGGGGATGTTCAAGAATGAAAACCCAACATTGGGAACTATCAAATGGAGATAGGATATGACAAAAACCAAGAGTCAATGGTAAGGACAAGTTCAAAAAAAAAAGAAAAAAAGTTGAGAAAAAAAGAAAAAAAGTTGAGAAAAAAAGAGAATATTGAACTATATCATGTCCGTTGGTATTGTGGTCAAACCTCACATGGGAAGGAATGTTATTCAGATTATTGAGTCTTCAAGATAATTTATCCATCAAAAGAAGATCTTGCAGAATTGTTTTGTTAGACTATATTGAGTGCAACAGGAGATGAAATAACATTAGATGACAAATGATAATTTGAGTTTAGTATTTCCCTTTTAAGGTTGAAATTGTCAATGAAAGGAATGACATGGTTGTACTTCTTAGAGCATTGGTTGATTGATAAAAAATCACGTTAAGATAATTAACGTATTTTGATGTGGTCTCTTCTACAAAGACAACAAGAGAAAAGGAGTTAACGACTAGATGATGGTGATCCTAGGTCTTTGAAACCCTTAAACACCTTTTTGAGCCTATGAATATCCATTTTTTTTATAGCCATGAACCACAGCCTCATTACATGCTTGTAAAAGTCCTTCTTGATCAAGCAAGCAATTTTAACTGATAAGTGGCGCTCTCAAAATTTGTTAGAGTTTTTCCATAAGGGTTATAATTTCATGAAAAAGTTGCAAGTTGTTATGCATATTGATAAAGTAAGTACTGGAAAATGAGACAAAATTTTCAACTGAACCTCAAGTTTTTACTCAGCTCTAATTGTTTGAAAACCACAAATTATCACTTCATCATGTACCATCAAAGGACATACCCCAAAATCTGAGATTTAAATCGAAACACAAAAAACCCATAAAAAGACGATTTCAATCTCATAATGGGTCAATTACTGTTTGCAAAAAAAATACAAGATAATTACAGGTTTGCATGCGTTGAATATCGTGTATTGGATATTTGACCAAATGAATTTGATTTTCAACAAATGACATCTCTTTGATTTTATTACAAGGATTAGATTTTGGATGCACATGATTTTTTTTAATTTGGTGATGTAATTTCAGAACAAAAAGATTTACAAACAAAGAAGACAGCGACTGGATTTTGCAGAATCCTTGATATCGACAGTTCTTGATTGGAAAGCTCAGCAGTCAGAGGGCACAGTGTGGACCTTGATAGGAATGCAAATAATTACACATCAGCCTGGGGGCAAAGAAGCACAAGCAAATGATGATTTAGTGAAATTCACCAATGAGCACCAACAGGTCAACTCAAGGCAGAATTGCTTAGTAGAGAATGATGGTGTAACAAGCTCCAACAACGGTTGAGATTAGCATTGTATTTGAAGGGCAGCTTCAAATTTTTGGAATATCGGCTTACTCGCAGATTTGTTTGTCTCCAAAAGATGATATTGCATGGGTGCATTTTGATAAATATTGAAGAGTATGCACACCATTAAAGGTTGATTGTGGGATAATCTATTTTGAAGTCTGTCGATTCAAGCTTCACTTCACTACTTGAAGCCCATCGACTTAAGGTTCAGTTCACCGCATGAATATGGGAGACAGAAAAAACCTCGTTAATGACAACATCATAATTCTTTGCATAGACTAAGAAGAATTTGCTTAGAAGAAATTGAGTCTACGACGAAGAGTTTCAGATTGCATGGCCAAACAGTTGTAGTAGTTCAAGACGCAATTCATCGCATGAATGTGGGTGATGATAACATTACATCTCTTCTCACCAGCTGAGAAAAATTTATTAATGATAACACGAAGCATGCAATGATGAGGTTTAGATGCATTTCTAGATGACTTGACAATCTATCGCATGAATGTTGATGATGGCATATGCTAGAATAAATATGATTCAATTGATGAAAAAACTCCATGATTGATCGACAACCGAAGATGAGGTCAGCACTAGCAAGCCTTGCAATGATTGTTAGCAGAACACCCGCAAACCAAAGAGCTGTTGTTGAGAAAACCCAAGAAAGATGATGACTTGTTACACTCTTTCACGATGAATCAAGCAACACTACACTTGGGGGCAAGGTCAAACTTGATAAACAATGAGAGCAGAGATCATCGCAGATAGCCCAGAATAAGCAATGTGCTTAAGTTCAGTGGATGAATGACAGCAAAGCTTTGGAGATTAGACAAAGACATCTTATGACAATGAAGCATCAAAGAAAGGGGACCTATATTTCTCAGGTAAGTATACATGCATCATCATGCATTGCATCCCATCTTCATCATTTTTCATCCGGGTAGGTCACCTAGTATAATGAGACCCTCTTTCTTCATCTTCCACCGGGTAGGTCACCCGTTATAATGAGACCCTTGCCTCCATCTTTCATACGGGTAGGTCACCCAGTATAATGAGACCCTCTTCCTCTAGTTTCCACCGGGTAGGTCACCCGTTATAATGAGACCCTCACCTCTATTTTTCATCCGGGTAGGTCACCCAGTATAATGAGACCCTCTTCCTTCATCTTCCATCGGGTAGGTCACCTGTTATAATGAGACCCTTGCCTCCATCTAACCCGGGTAGGTCACCCGTCATAATCAGACCCGGGTAAGTCATCCGTCACTATCGAGACTCTTCTAACACGGGCAGGTCACCCGTCATAATCAGACCCGGGTAAGTCATCCATCAATATCGAGACTCTTCTAACCCGGGCAGGTCACCCGTCATAATCAGACCCGGGTAAGTCATCCGTCACTATCGAGACTCTTCTAACCCGGGCAGGTCACCCGTCATAATCAGACCCGGGTAAGTCATCCGTCACTATCGAGACTCTTCTAACCCGGGCAGGTCACCCGTCATAATCAGACCCGGGTAGGTCATCCGTCACTATCGAGACTCGTCTAACACGGGCAGGTCACCCGTCATAATCAGACCCGGGTAAGTCATCCGTCACTATCGAGACTCCACTAGCCCGGGAAGGTCACCCGTCATAATCAGACCCGGGTAGGTCACCCGTCACTATCGAGACCCTCCTAACTATTCTTTTATCTGGGTAGGTCACCCATCATAATGAGACCATCTCCACCATTCTATTTTTTCTTTACAACGCTTACTATTTAAAGTCTTTTGCAAGACTTTAGTCGTAAGCATTGTAAAGAGGGGGCATCTGTTGCTACCCAAATTTTGACCTAACTATTTTTATGTTTCGGAAGAAAAGGAAAAAAATAGAAAAAAAAGACAAAAATCCAAAAATATCTTGTTGCAGGGGCAAAATTGAATAAATTGAGAATTTAACAGTCAATGCAGGGTCAAATCGCACAAATTGGAAATGAAGGATCAAATTGAAACAAGCACGCAAGCTGAGGGTTGTGTTTGGAATCTTGCCTTTGAAAACTCTATAAATAGAGTGCATGGCCACAAGAAATAGGGACAAAAAAAAATACACTCATTCAAAAAACCCTAAAAAAACCCTAAACCCATCTCTTTCTCTCCGGTGAGGCTGCAGCCGTCAGCCCTTTTGGGTGCAGCTGCAGCCCCGCCTCTTTCTCCCCATTCACTCTCTTCAGCCCCACAATTCCCTCTTCATTTTCCCTCTGACCAGCCTGCTTCTCTTCTGCAACTCCAGCAGCCCCCATTCTTTTCTTCTTTTTTTTCTCTTCGTTGGCAGCCCCACAGTCCCACAATTCCCTCTTCATTTTCCCGTCCCTTTCTCTCATTCACACGGCCAGCACAGGCAGTTCCCTTTGCCTTCAGCCCCTTTCCTCAGCCACGGTCTCACTCCCAGCCTCCAGTCCAGCCACCACAATACCAGCATTCCCATCGTCTCCTCATCTCCTCTCTGCCCTCAGCCATGACAGAGCCCCCACGGTCTCTTTTCCTTTGCTCCACCCTCACAGCCAACACAGCCTTTCATTGTCTTCCCTCCAGCCGAACCACAGCAGACGCCAGTCGCCAGATGACCGATGACAGCCTCTTCCACAACAGCCATTAACAAGCCCAACAGCCACCACGTGAAGGAAGCCCCAACCGTTAGCAGTCAGAACAGTACGAGAAGAAGAAGACCAGATCTGTGATTTTGGGAAGGAGCCGAGAACAAATCTAAAAAGGATGAAATTGATTTTATGTTTTTGTGTTTGCGTTTGTGTTTGGCTGCTGTTTGTGTTTGCAGGTCACTGGAAGGCCATCTCCGGCGAGGAAAAGAAGAAGAGAGCAAAAGAGGAAACCGAAAAGAAGAAACAGATCCGAGATCTGAAGGGGCCGAGAAGAGCAGATCTGGAAAATTTTTATTTTTATTTCCTGTTTGCTGCTTGTGTGTTTGTTTGTGTTTTGCAGGCCTCCCATGAACTCCATCTCCGGCGAGAGGAAGAGAAGAGGCAGATATGTTGCCCCGTTCACTGTTCACCGCGGTGGCGTGTGGGCAGACGCGCCACCAGTCCCCCAGCTACTGCCACTGTTTCAGAACTGCCCTTGGGATCTTTTATGTAATTTTCTTTTATGTTTTTGTGTTTATTTGAATTTTTATTGTATTTTTAGTTATTAGTTGAAAAATGTAATGAAAAGAATGAAAAAAAGATAATGTGTGTGTGAGTTGTATTTTATTTGTAAAATATAATGAAAAAGAAAGAAAAGAGAATGTGTGTGTGTGTGTTGTGTTTTATTTATTCAAGTTTATGTTTGTTTTGATAAAGAAAAGAAAGGAATATAAAATGAAATAAAAAATCTGTTTTCTTTGTAAAAATCAAAAGGGTATTGGCTAATATTTCAAAAATATAAAAATCTTATTTTTTGGGAATTTATTATTCACTGTCGGTATTCGGATAAATAAATCTTAAGGGGTTAATATCCAAAATATTCGGGGGGATAGTATGCTATTATTCACTGTTCGGTGTTTGGATAAATAAATCTTATCCAAAATATTCGGCGGGAATAGTATGCTATTATTCACTTTTCGGTGTTTGGATAAATAAATTCTAAGGAGTTAATATCCAAAATATTTGGCGGGGGTGATATTCTAAGCGGTGATCGATTTCTTTTTTAATCGAAACATTTTTCATGTGAATAAATACGACTTTGTTGAAATATGCAACATCACATCAAAGTAGACGATGCAGCTTACCTCAGGTAAGGCGTACAAGGGGTGCTAATACCTTCCCTTTACGCAACCAGTCCCTTACCCTCGAATCTCTGAGCAGACCAGTACAAATCGGGTGTTCCTAGCGACCCTCAACAGCCAGGTGGCGACTCCTTCTCAACTCCATCGCGAGAGCCAGGATTCCCTCCCGGGACGACGCGCGGCGACGTGCGACAACAAGGTATGACTAACACTGGCAATTCAATTATAGGGGAAAAGAAATTCGGTAAAATTACTAAGCATAACAAAAGAGGATTAGTAATACAGTTCATTGATTTTGAAAGTCCCAAATTATGGTCCATTAGTCAACCTACCGAAACCCAAATTGAAACCCTATTACAACAATATTTTGAGATATTTGAGGAACCAAAACAGCTACCCCCAACCCGATCACAGGATCATCATATTATACTACAAGGGGAGTCTAAGCCAGTATGTGTAGGTCCATACCGATATCCTTACTTCCAAAAAACTGAAATTGAGAAGATAGTTAAGGAGATGTTATTGGCTGGAATTGTTAGGCCAAGTCAGAGTCCTTTTTCATCACCTGTGTTGTTGGTAAGGAAACAGGATGGGAGTTGGAGGTTTTGTGTGGATTATAGGGCCTTAAACAAGGAGACCATTAAGGTCAAATTTCCTATACCAATAGTAGATGAACTACTAGATGAACTAAATGGAGCTACTATTTTTAGTAAACTTGATCTAAGGTCCGGATACCACCAAATTAGGGTGCATCCTGAGGATATCCCAAAAACAGCCTTTCGTACCCATGAAGGCCATTATGAATTTTTGGTCATGCCCTTTGGCCTTACAAATGCCCCAGCCACATTTCAGAGCCTTATGAATGATATTTTTAAGCCCTATTTGAGGAAATTTATATTGGTTTTCTTTGATGATATCCTTGTTTACAGCAGGAATGTGGAGGACCATATCCAACATTTGGAGACTGTCTTAAGTATACTAGCTAAGCATCAATTGTTCGCAAAAAGGTCAAAGTGTAGTTTCGGGTGTCAGGAAATTGATTACTTAGGACATCTAATTTCCAAGGATGGGGTGAGAGCAAACCCTAGTAAGATTGAGGCAATGTTGGATTGGCCATTACCTACCAACCTTAAGTCCCTTAGGGGATTCCTAGGATTGACGGGGTATTATCGAAAATTCATTAAAGGGTATGGGTTAATAGCTGCACCACTTACAGCCCTACTTAAAAAGAACTCATTTCATTGGTCTGATTTGGCTAGGAATGCATTTCAAAATTTAAAAACTGCTATTACTAATCCCCTGTCTTAGCTTTACCAGATTTCTCTATTCCCTTTATAATTCAATGTGATGCTTCTGGAGTTGGTGTGGGGGCTGTTCTTATGCAACAGGGAAGGCCAATTGCTTATATGAGCTAAGCAATACAGGGTAAGGCCTTACAATTGTCAACCTATGAAAAGGAGCTAATGGCTCTAGTTTTAGCAGTGAAGAAATGGAGACCCTATCTGTTGGGTCACCAATTCAAGGTACAGACAGATCATCACAGCTTGAAATATTTATTGGAACAGAGAATTGGTACACCACTACAGCAGAGGTGGGTTACTAAGTTGTTGGGGGTATGAATTTACAATGGAGTATAAGCAAGGGAGGGACAATAAAGTGGCAGATGCACTTTCACGAAACATGGAGGTTTCGGGTACTGGAGAGTTGTTGGCTATAACAACTCCAGAAAATAGCTGGGTGGAAAAACTAAGGCCTGCTTATGCTACAGACACTAGACTACAACAGATTCTACAGGAACTATAACAAGGGAATGAACTGGGGGCACATTATAAGGAGAAGGATGGGCTACTGTTCTATAAAGACAGATTAGTGATTCCTTCATCAGAGGAACTGCGAGAACATGTCCTAAGGATGATACACAGCAGTACGCAAGGAGGGCACTCGGGGTTTCACAAAACCCTACAAAGATCCAGGGCTGAGTTTTACTGGCCAGGGATGAAAGGAGATATCAGAAAGTTTATCAGGGAATGTGAAGTGTGTCAACAATGTAAGGTAGAGAATATTAATCCTCCCGGGTTGCTACAACCCTTACCTATTCCTACAAGTGTGTGGACTGATATCTCCCTTGATTTTATTGAGGGATTGCCTAAGTCAGAAGGCTATAGTGTGATTATGGTGGTAGTTGATCGGTTGACAAAATATTCACATTTTATCCATATTTCACTCCCCTATTCAGCAGCTAAAATTGCTCAAGTTTTCATGCACAACATATTCAAGCTACATGGATTACCTAAGTTCATTGTCACAGATAGGGATCCAACATTCACAAGCAATTTTTGGAAGGAAATATTCAAATTATAGGGCACTGAGTTAAAATTCTCATCAGCCTACCACCCTCAGACGGATGGTCAGACTGAGATAGTCAATAAGATGGTGGAGCAGTATTTACGGTGTTTTTCAAGGGATAAACCGAAGGTTTGGTCCCAGTTCTTACCACTCGCAGAGTGGTGGTACAACACAACAACACATTCATCTACAAAATTATCCCCATTTGAAGCAGTTTATGGCTACCTTCCCCCGAAGTTAATTCAGTACACACCAGGCACTACTAAGCTACAAGAGGTAGAAAATACCTTAAGAAGCCGAGAAGAAATCCTTCGCATCCTCCACTACAACTTGCAACAGGCACGGGATCGCATGAAGAAGTGGGCAGATCGCAAGCGGACTAATAGGAGCTTCAACGCCGGTGACTGGGTGTACCTCAGGTTACAACCGTACCGTCAACAGACATTGGCTCAAAGAACAAACATGAAGTTAGCTCCCAGGTTTTATGGACCTTTTAAAATTACAGAAAAAATTGGGGAGGTTGCTTACCGACTGGATTTGCCGATGGATTCAAAGATCCACCTCGTTTTCCATGTCTCTTGCTTAAAAGAAATTTTGGGTAACCGCCACCAGTTGGTGGTGACGCTACTACCCACGGACAGAGAGGGTGTAGTTCGACCGGAGCCAGAGGAGATAATGAGCAGAAGAATGAAGAAGAAAGGAGGGAAGGTCGTGACCGAAGTTTTAGTAAAGTGGCGAGGTTTGGGAGCTGAGGAGGTGACGTGGGTGGAGTATGTAGAATTGACAAATGCATATCCTGACCTTGTGGGCAAGGTCATCTGAAGGAAGGGGCATTGTCACGTGCCCAAGGCCAGGTGGCGCCAGGTGGCCGAGACAGAGGGGAGAGGTCGTCCCATCAGCAGAGGGTCAGGCGGCTCATGTCTTGTCGAGGAAATGGCAGCAGGCGAGCAAGAGGTGGCACGTGGAAAGGCTTCTGGAAGGCTAGTTGAGGAGCTTAGTTAAGAATCCAGTTTATTTAATTATGTAACCGGTCTAGTTAGCCGGGTCAGTTAGTCCGGGTTAAGGGAATGAGTCTTCAGTCAGAGTCCAGTCAATAAGTAATTGCTTTAATTACGGTTCTCTTAGCCAGTATCTTGGTGGAAGAGATTGAGTCAATAAACTAGATTAGCTGATTATTAGGATTACATAGGGGAAGGGCCTTGTAATTCGTTAAGTTGTTATTTAGTCTATATTAAGCTGGGATTCAGTTTAATGAGGTATTGAACCATTTTATGAATTAAAGTTTGGAGGTTTTGGATTCCTCGAAAATCCATTATTTTTGTTCTTAAAATTACTGGGAACGTGACATTCAACCTTGATGTATACTGTCAAAAAAACAATTCAAATCTAACAAAAACAATTCAAATACACATATAAACATAAAAAATCACACGATCGCCGATTAAGACCAAAATAATAGGGGATAAAAAACAATCTTTTCTCCTTTTCTTCCTGTGCATGAGCGGTGACTATCACCTGAAAATCAAACATAAGAAAATATAAACAATTTAAAGATTTTCTTTTAAATGTTTCTTCCTCCCTTTTACTTGTGTTGATAGGAAAAATATTTTGTTTTTGTTTTTTTATTTTTCTTCACAACTTTGTTTTTTCTTTTCAAATATCTTTCATTTCTTTATTCTTTTCAAAACATAATAACATTAACATTAATAAAAAAGATTTAAAAACAACGCGTTAAAAGTGAACGCGTTGAAAAAACATTTAAATTTTGATTTTTTAGATGATATTAAAAAAACTTAAAATAACATAAATTTATGAAAAATAGAGTAAGAATTGGATAGCAACGGCGTTAAAGAAAAAAACAGACTACTGTAATAATATTTTTTTGAGGCCTGTTCTCCAATTGGACCAGCCTTTCTAACTTCCATGACTTTTTCTCTGAACGACTGACCATCAAAAGCTTGAAAGATAAAACTTTTGGACGAGTTGCAGAAGATCGGCACCAGTAGAAAACAGTTATCATAAAATGGAGCCATACTTCATTTCTTTTCAGTTTGTAATCATTGTGAGTGTCACTATAGAGTGCACTCTCATTCTGCAAACAGGATGCAATGGCCTACTTCAGCTGAAATATTTCGTAATAGCTAAAAAAATGAAATAAAATAACTTAATTTTTATCTTTGTTTAAAATTTTAATATATTTTGGAAATTTCATCTAAATTTTGACTGAAATGTTTTGGTTTTATTCTGCATGTTCTGTTTCAGTCAAATAATTTTTTTTAAATAATTAATAATTTTATAATATTAATCATGTATCTTAATTAGACTATTAAATTGATATGAAATTTTACAAGAAATCTCTTGACATATTTATATATATTGTATTAAAATTTCAGAATAATCATAGAATATATTAACCTTGCAAGATTGATGATGATATTCTTGTAATATTATATATATTCATAATTTCATTCAAAAAAATTATTTTATTGTGTTTTTTAAATTAAATTGTACAATTCTAAATAATTTTATTTTTGGATTTGAACTATTTTTTTAATTAATATATTTAATTATATATATATATATATATATATACATACATAAACAGTACAATCCTGAAACAGCACACTAAAACGCTTCGAAATCGAAATATTTCATTCCAATTAAAGAAACGAAACCAACCAAAACAGAATTGACAAACTGAACTTTAAACCAGCAAGACTATTTTCCCAAGCAGAACTCTTTGAGTACTAAGGGAATATTGTGCTATTTTAATCATGCATTTGCTTCCAATTTGAAAATGGCACCATAGTGCGAGCCCGTTATGAGGTTAACGAGCATGCTAACTGAAAAGGAAGCAAAACCCTCCGTTGACAATGAAAGCTAGCAAATCCACAAGTTTAAGCAAGTATTCAGCGAGTAGTGTGCCTAAATGAAGTTAATGGTTGATTTACCACTGAAGGTGATGAGCCCAAAGGAATCAGAGAATTCAATAATGGAGTTTTTGGACTCAGCCCTGATGTACAGCTCCTTCTGGCTGGTCTGTGATTGAACAATGGCATCAGCCCTTTGCGCTTATGGTTATCCTTAGTGGCACCAAAATACAAAAGCACTTCAGGTCCCAAGGGGCTCTCTGGTACTTTAAATTCTCTTTTCTTCTTCAATATCCCCCACAATAGCTTGTCATCTTTTGTTCGGCCTTCCTCCATGTCTGAGAACTTCACAGGGATGGAAAAGAAAGATATTATCAACTGTTCCCAAGAACTCACAGAAGCAAGACTCCATCTAGATGCTTCGCATTTCAAAAGAGTTTTCGAAAAAAATTAAAATTTATTTTATTTTTTATTTTAAATTAAAAAAATAGTGTTTTTAGATCATTTTCATGTGTTTATGTCAAAAATAATTTAAAAAAAATAAAAAAAACATCATTTTAATGCATTTCTAAACAAAAAACACTTTAAAAAACAACAACAACCACACTACCAAAACACTCCCAAACAGGCACTTAATATCCCAGCAAAACCGTCAAATAGTTAAAAGAAAAGAAAATGTTTTCAGGTGAATTACTTTCATATGTTTTTCCTTGAGTTAATTGACCTATCAGAACATGAATTTTTTTCTATCCTTGTGGAACAAAGTAGTTCCATAATGATCAGTTGGAGTGGCTAAATCCAGCACCTCTCGTTACGTTTTCTAGCAAAATCACTGTGTTACCCAAGTGAAATAGTGATATCAACTTTTGCTGATTCTGGGTGCCAGCTTCTGCACCATATTAGTGCCCCTAATCAAAACACGAAAGCAATGCATTTCATACACGTGCAGTAATCAATTCCAACCAAATGCTCGAGAACAAAGGATTGATGTAGGACAGAGGAGAAAAGAAGGATAGGTCATTTATCAAGGATGAACGAGTGATGTGAATGTACCTTTTCTGAAAATGAAGAATCTATAAGTCCTCTTTTGGGTTCTGAAAGAGAGGTCAGGTGTTCAGACAATTTCCTCGCTCTTTGTACTGTTTCCTTCAGCTTGCATAATGCTTCAATCTTCCCCTCTTCAGCCAGTCTCGCTTTCTTTCTTGCATCCTCCAACTCAATCCTGCCATCTTTCATCGCTTTTTCCATTTTATCCGCCATGGCCACTAAACGCACGCACGCTCCATTCTTCATATCGTCCTTGAGGCCCTTGGCATATTCCACCATAGGATTACACATCTGATGAGATAGTGCCTTTATTAGGTCACCCACACCGTCCTTTACTGATCTAAGCACTGTAGTTACATGGTGGGATATGGTTTG
Source organism: Salix arbutifolia (assembly GCA_025169955.1). NCBI lineage: Eukaryota > Viridiplantae > Streptophyta > Magnoliopsida > Malpighiales > Salicaceae > Salix > Salix arbutifolia. Next base: position 3,505,047 of record CM045918.1, on the reverse strand, counting down.
GAGAAGCCGTACTGTGATGACAGTGGTGTCGTGGTTTTCACTGTCAAGGGTGGTCACTAAACCCATGGATTTCTGAATGGATTTTTGTAGGAAGCCATGGTGGCTCTCAAGGTTCTTGAGGATTTCATCTTGACTTGAATTGACCTGGGTTTCAATTTGTCTAAGGAGTTTGACAAGGTGTACAAATTGCACCTTCCGTTTCTCTATGATTTCTTTTCCAGCCATGGCTGCTCTAGCAGCAAAATTTTCTCCCTGCATACATAGAATACCGGTAGAGAGTAAATACAAGGCATATCCCAACAGACACATTTGCCGCTAGCATTTTCTATGGCTGTGACATGGCACAAGGCAACTCTATTTTCCACCCATGTGCGTGTGAACACTCAAAAGCTTCATTCTGAATTTACTCCATAATTATTGAGATCTCATATACTCTAAAGAAACTGTAGGCCAGCATCATCGTTATACGATTTGTTCTCATCCCCAAATTCAAACAGCCCAAACAAAGCTAGATAATTAACCAGCAAAAGAATCAAAAAAACCACTTGAGCTTTTCACAGGTCTACTTATAGCTATAAAATCTATTATCGGTGCTTTCCCTGTGATGCTGAAGCCTGCAACTCTCTTGTCCATAAAAAAAACAACTTGACACAAATGGCATACTCTGTCATCCAACATTACCACAGATACTCTACTCACAAACTTGCAATTAATTCTCCAGAATTATAATAGAATGTTCAGCACTACCATACTAAGATAAAGGGCTAAAGACGCCAAAACCATAAACAAGCATTTTTTTTTAACTGAAATAAGCAACTCTTTGATCAACATGAACAAATTAAAAACAAACTTCTTATGCAGATATGCTAGTAGCAAGCTTGAAATTAATCCTCTGGGATTGTAAACAAATGTTTAGGACTGGATACAGTGGGAAATATTTGTTCATACTTCGTTGATGCACAAGCACACTAAACCAAATCAAATATTTGATTGCTGAGGTTTAACAGTATCATCCTACTAAGAACATAAAACCTGTAAAGGTTTCAATTTAATAAAACGAAGGTCCAACGAGGCACAAATTACTAATCTCATCCACAAATCCACAGGGTCAACAAGTAGTTAGATAATTAATCAGTCGAAATATTTAACGCAAGATTAATTTTCTGATTCTAATTAACAGCAAGATCTTAACATTCAAAGAAAAAAAAATATTATACTTCAAATGCACTAATCTGATTATTTCGGTCTCCAGCTCCTCCAGCAACTCCTCCATTCCTCTGCCAAACAGATTTAATATCCTCGATTTATGACCCCCACCTCATTTTTGTTTTTCTTCGTAACGAATGCATTCAAACCATTTACTTAGACTTTAAAAGGCAAGTATTTATATTCTACTCACAAGTTTTTTTCCATATTGGAATAACACGGCTAAAAGACTTTGAATTGAACAAAGAACATAATATACAAACCTAGCACTATCTTTTAGGCAGCTTTGGAGGGAGCCGCATCCTTAATTTGTACATGGTTTCTTTATAAACAACAACAGTAATATTTGATTCACGTTAAAAAGTAAGAATATTTTGTTAATTGTAAAAGATGTAAAGAAATGAGAGAATGAAGTGTCAAGAATATTTTGCTAGCGTGTAAAGAATTATATATCATTGCAAATCCATTAAATATAGATGAGAACTGTTAAATAATGTATAATGATGACATTAAAAAACAAATAAAAGGCGTGGTCGTTTCATTGTGTACCTAGACACAAATTACTATGGATTTCAATGGTAAAATTATCATTTCACCCCTCCGGCCGTAAAATTTAACCCTCGGAATTGAGGGTATTTTGGACAGTTTCATGGAACATGTATGGTATTTTCAAATTGTTTGGGGTTTTCGTGTAATTTCTTTTTTAAATTGCACAGTGAAAAATTACTATTTTACCCTGAGAGCTGATAAAAATACGCAGAACAGTGGGGGTGTTTTTGATTTTTCACATATTCATGTGCATTGAAACTGTGTAAAAACCCCCAGAAAAGACAAAAACAAAGGCTGAAGCTCGGGGCATTGTGGTACTTTCATTCCCTGTTTTTTCGTGGCTATCATTGAGTCCAGGGGTGTACAGGTAATTTGTCATTTTTTTATCATTTCTTTTCAGAAACACTACAAACGTCTCGTACTGACTCGCCACCAGTGTTTCACTTTCACGCGCCTCTCAAGCGACACGTGCGGTGGCTCTAGGTTGTGTAAAATGTTCAGAAGACATGTCAACAATTGCGCCTCTATATGATCTTCCTCCCGGTGCGACGCGTGTTGGTCTACGATCGACGTTCAAGTGTCGGTGGACTGTTTTTGTTTTTCCTCCTTTTCTCTCTCTTGCCTCTGACAAAATACATGTCAGTTCTCCATGTTTTTATTATTTTTAATTTCAGTCCATGTTTTTTTTATTTCGATTTTATCCTTGATTTCTTCAATGAAAATTTTGATTGTTTTCAATTGTGCCATTCAATTGAAACTGATTATCAAATGATGGCAACATACACATGGATTTTCAATGATGTTTTCTTCTTTTTATAGATAGAAAATGAGCTACTTATTTTTGTTATTTGGTTATTGCAAGTATTTTCATAATTTATATTTTATTTGTTGTGTTTAATTTAAATTGGATTATAAAATAAACTAATCTTAATACAATGAATTCAATAATTCAGGTATCTGAATCTTCTTGATTTTTTAATGATGATAATAATTCAGATAAATTTATATCGATTTAAAATTTATATATTTTATAGGAAACTTGCTCTCCACAAGAATTATGCACGGATTTATTATTTTGCCCAAATTTATATTAAAATAAAAAAATCTCACACAATTAATATTTTTTGCGTTGAAAACAAATATGATTCTAGTCGCGACAAAGCATGGGTGGTTGGTATATTATACTAGGTGTAAGAAAAAGTTTGAAGGATAATTTTTAAAAGAAAAATAAATACAATTTTCCAAAATTCCTACATAATGGTTAACACCTTAAACCCAAGGGACATGCGTGATGACAAAAAGCTTCCAATCTGCACAGCAAATATTGAGTTCGAGTCAAGGCGTATACTCCTTGCAAAAGCCTAGGATAAACGGGGTTTTACTCACTCACCTGAACCCATAAAATACGCTTACTGTGGGGTGAGGTCACTTTATGAGCTCAGGTTTCCTCGCATTTAAAAAAAACCATTCTTAAACCCATCCCCTTAGATGAACACTTTACTCTTAAAATAGGTTTGAGTTAAAAAAAAAATTATACCGTGTTTGGATGGATGGAGAAGAAGGGAAAGGGGAGGTTAAAACATTATTTGGATCTCATTACTAATAGAAGAGATTAAGCTAGGAGTTTTAGAGCATTCAAAGCTCGAACCCTCAAATATATGATAAAAAAATTTAATACTCTAAATTGGATGGCTTAGGGAGGTTAAGATTATTAAAAGATACCTATCTCCCTATCTCTTCAAGTTAAGAAAAAAGTAATCAGCTTCCTTTCAATTAAGGCTAGTTTTTATATATAATTTAATGATTAATCACATTTTTTCGCTCTCTCATTCCCTATGCTTCATTACTCATGCATTTTAACTTATAGTTCTAGTTGGAGTATAAATATAGTATAAAACACATGTATATACTCTAGAATATATGTGTATGTTCTGGAGTATATAGAAGGTTGTTAGAGGGTATAGTAGATGTGTATGTAAAGGACAGTAAGTCACGGGTTATGTGTGGAGAAATATTGTAAACAGTAATACAATTTGAAATTTCACTTTCCCTCTTCTTCTCTCGTCTCTCTCACTTCTTTTCAATATCTCAACTCTCTCACTTCTTTTCAATATCTCAACTTAAATCTTCTTCTTCTTCCTCCTTGAAATCATCTGATCAAATATATAATCCACAGTCTCAACATGGTATCAAAGCTTTTTAATGCTCACGCATATTGATTGATCCAGTTTCTCTGCTTCTTTAAACCCAAATCCTTCAAAAATTATTGTTCATCTTCTCAAAATAATTCATAAATTGTCTCAATTGAGCTCTTATAGAATTGATCAGTGATCAATTCTCACTGATTTAAACTCTGTTTTCATTACCCTACTCAATTAAAACACTCTACATTCTCTTGATTCTACTGATGATTTTCACAATGGGACTACTGCACAATTACAGATTCTTCAGTCTCCGATTGCCAACCTTGTCTCCACCATTTCTGCGTCTGTGAACGTGAAATTAAATGAATCCAATTACTTAAATTGGAATTTTCAAATACAACTACTACTGGAAAGTAATGGCATATTTGGATTTGTGGATGGGTCTCAACTGTGCCATGTCTCTACAACTGAATATGGTACTAATATCTCTTCCTCTTCTTCTTCTTCTGATGTTGAATGCGATGAAATGCTGATATGGAAAATGCATGATAGAGCTGTCATGCAGTAGCAATGTCTTGTGCCATAGGTAGTATCAGTTCTAAGGATTTATGGCAGCGATTGAAAGGATAGTTTTCAACTGTCTCTAAGTCTAATATCTTTCAACTAAAGTCTAATTTGCAGAATATTATAAAGGGCAATGATTCTATAAGCCAATATTTACTAAAAATTAAAGAAGCCTGAGATTATCTGTCAGTAGCAGAGGTATTTTTTGCTGATAAAGATATAGTTATTTTGGCTTTGAATGGTCTTCCTGCTGAGTATAACACTTTTTGATATGTTGTTACAGGTAGAGAGAGTGTAATTACATTGAAAGAATTTCTATCACAGCTCTTGGCTGAGGAACTTATTGTGGAGAATAGCATTGGTAATAATCCCACATATCTTGCTGCAATCAACACAACCTCAAAACCTCCTGTATCTCGTGGACAACATGGTTATAACACATATGGTAGTGGTGGTTATGGATCCTTTAATATGAATAGAGGCAGAGGTAGATATAATCAAGGTCAGAGAGGATTTTTTCAGAGGGCCCCTATGTCTGTGAAAACAAATGTAGTTCCAATCACACCTCCAGGTGATCTTGGCACATTTCCTCCTGCCTTCCCAACTACCTCATATAATTCAGCAGCTGGTTCTAGTGTTCCTGTATGTCAACTATGCAATAAAGAAGGACATACGGCTCCAGTTTGTGGTTTCAGGGGATATGAAAGACCTAAGTGTAATGTGTGTGGTAAAATGAATCATACAACATGGTACTGTTTTTACAATGAAAATGGTCCTAATTTCATTGGCAATAGTAATGGTTCAGAAGCTACTGAATCTCTGCAAAATCAGCATCATGCTATGTATACCATATAAAATGCATATTCATCCTCACAGCAACCCTCAACACAGGCAATATCTCCAATGTGGATCACAGATTCAGGGGCTAAAAATCACATGACACCTGATTTGTCCAATCTGACATTAAACACTCTTTATCCTACTGATTCTGTCCAAACAGTCAATGGTGAAGGTTTGTCAGTATCTCATGTTGGCACTGCCATTATTCCTACACCTACTCAAGCAATAAAATTGAATTTTATGTTGTGTGTGCCAAAAACTGTCTCAGAATCTACTGTCAGTTTATCAAATTTGTATGGATAACAATTGACTGGTCTCTCTTGTCTCGGTTTTCAAGCTCAAGCTTATAGTGGTCAGTTCGTCTTGTCTTTTACCTGGCATCATAGATTAGGACACCCTACAAATAAGATTGTCAAGCTAATGCTAAACAAAACATATATTCCATGTTCCTTGTCATAACCTAACTTTGGGTTATTCCCCAAAACTACCCGAAAATAACAAAAAATAAAATAAAATAAAAGGGGCCGGTGTTGGTAGGAAAATCAAGGTGAAATTTTGATCTGTTTTCGAGAGCTCGATCGTACTTTTTTTTGTGTCCAAAATGAAGGAAATCGCAGATTCAAGGCTAAAGTAATTTATTATCGAATAAATCTGTGTAAAATTAAGTCAACAGATATGATTATATTTTTATGGGTCAATTTGATTTAATCGTTGGTCGATTTAAAAGTGTAATTATGTTTGAGAATTAATTTAGGGTCCAATCAAAAGATTTAATTAAGTGCAAGGGCTTGATTATATTTTAAATTGGCCAAATTAATTTTATTAAGGGCTTAATCGATGAGAAATCAAGTTCTTGAATTTAATTCGGGTTCAATTGATGAGATTGGAATTTTGGGAGACCGAGTTGAATTTTTCCAAGCCAATTATGCGAAATTGGGGGCCGAATTGAATGAATTGAGAGTCTAATGGTTAATTGGGGGTTAAATCGTGCAAATCAGAAACCAAGGACCAAAGTAATAAAAGCGCGCAAAGCTAAGGTTACTCTCGAAATTTTAACGGGATGCCATTGCACAAAATTGAAAGTTTAAAGCCAATTGAGGGTTCAATTAGAACAATTATAAAATTAGGGGACCAAATCATACTTTCACCTTCCTAAATATTTCAAAAATTGCACTATTCAGGCATGCTGCACTGCACTGTTCAGGCACGCCTGCACTGCATGTTCAGGCATGCCTGATATGTTCAGGCGGCGGCAACCCTTCGCTGCACGCCATGGGCAAAGAACTCTGTTGTTGACTTGCAGAAGAAACATGAATGATGGCTCTGTATCGGTGTTAGTTCTTCTCAGCAATGTCAAATGTCCAATGACTCTTGACCTTTCGGAGGATGATAGATTGAGGGACCCCTATTTCAAAACTGTTGGAATGCATGTTGAAATGTATATGCATGGTTTTTGGTTTTTTAGTTTTTTTTTTGACAAACTCATCCTTTAAGGAGTGACACGTGGTCGTAACAACTGCATGCTAAACAAAAAACTGTGAGAATGCATGTTGAAATGCAGATGAATGTTTTTTTTTTACTGACTCGACCTTCGATGAGGGACACGTGATCGTAACAATTGCATGATAAACAAAAACTTGTGGGAATGCATCTTAAGATGCATATGCTTTTTTTTGATAGACTCGCCTTTCGAGGAGTGACACATGCTCGTAACAATTGTATGATAAACAAAAATTTGAGTTTTACTTAAACCCTACAATGAAAATTTCCTAAGTGATGGCTACTGTGTCACCCAAAAGTCTTGAATTCAAGATGCTTCGAGAAAGGGTTGCCTTAATGCAAAACAGAATGAAGGGAGCATACACCCTAATGATTGGTTCTACTCTTTGCACAACAAATGGTGAGTTTGCTACTTTGGTCTCTAAACAGGGTCTCTTGCTATCCCAGTTGTTGCTACCCAATTTTTGACTCTTTATTTTTCTAAAAAAATAGATTTTTGTTCAAGGGCGAAATTGAGCAAATTGAGAGTTTATTGGTCGATTGAGGGTTAAATCGCGAAAATCAGGAGCCAAGGACCAGTTTTGAAAGTCGCGCAAAGCCAAGGTTGAGATTGAATTTTTGATGGGATTTAATTGCATAAAAAGTTTAAATCCAATTGGGTGCTTTTAGAGATTTTTTAAAGGACCAAATTGGATTTTTTTTTTTACCTTCAAAATTTTTGAAATCTGCATTTAAATAAGCATGCACTGTTCTGGCATACATTGGCGTTGAATTTTTCAGGCGCATTAAATTCATGTTGAATACACAGATCAACCCAAATTTTCTTCCCATATCAGTGTTGATTTTCTCCCGATTCATCTCCATCACGACAAAACAGATCAATTTTCTTCCTATTTCAATTTGATCTTCTTCCCATTTCGTCTCCGTCACAGCAAGACAAATCAAGTCAATCGTGATTTTCTTCCCAAATTTATCTCCAGCGTGATCTCCTTCATGATTTTATCGATTTGTTTAGCTGTTTCTGATACTGCATTTAAACGTGATCACTGCGAACTTGGGTCTTCTCTTCTATAAATGGCAGTTTGCATGAAGAAGAAAAGGAGGACGGAGAGAGAAGAGATTTACGTGAGAAACTTGTATTAAGGACGCAAAAAATAGAGAGAGACCCGAGCATTTTTTTTCTTCGTTTTACTCTGCCTTTCTCACTCTAAAACAGAGGAACCTCTATCATTTTTTCTCTCCGGTCACAAGCTTCAGCAGCTAAATTCCAGCCAAGCATCACCACCATCGATCACCCATATCCCTCCTCAACATCACCATAAGCCACCCATATCTCCAGAAACTCAGCCATCATCTCAGGCAAAGTTTTTGGCAGGAAATTTTCATCGTCTGCAACGTGACCACCAGCTTCGGACGACCACTCCAGCCACCACGGGCCACCATTTCCGACGCGACCATGATTGGAAGAACCACCTCGACGTTCTCTACCCAAAGGTGCTAACAGGTAAGCATTTCATCACACTCGAAAAATCACATTGTTACTCTTCATCTTCTTCGTTTTTGCATGCGGGGGGGAGTGAATTCGTTCACTCCCCGGGTCGGGTCAGGTTGGGCCGGGTTTGGCACCCGGCCCGACCACTAAAGGGGCTGGGCTTCTAGCCCGTCTTGGCTGGAAGTCCAGCCCGAGAGAAGGACGGTTTAGCAGCCCGTTTGACTAAGCCCAGTCCATGAATGTATGGGCCTCAGCCCAGACCGAGATTGCGGGCTGGAGGCCCAGTCCAGAGGGCGGACTGAAGGCCCAGCCCCATAGGCTGTGGCAGTCCAGCCCGCCCCTATATCTATAAAAAGATATAAAAAATACAAATTTTCCAAAAAATATTTTTATTAAAAAAGATGTGTTGTTTTCTTGCATAAGGCCAATACACTCGCATATTTTAAAAATTGTTTTTCTTTTGAAAAATATATATTATCTTGGGTTTTGAAGAGAAAATGAGTTTTAGCATGGATTTCGCAAAGAAAAAAATCATTTCTTGCATTTTGAGATTTTACAACATGTTTGTAAAATCCAAAGGGTATTGGCCAATATTTCAAAAAAATATAAAAATCTTATTTTTTTTGGGAATTTATTATTCACTGTCGGTATTTGGGTAAATAAATCCTAAAGGGGATAATATCCAAAATATTCGACGGGAATGATATAATATTATTCACTGTTGGTATTTGGGTAAATAAATCCTAAAGGGGTTAATATCCAAAATATTCGACGGGAATGATATGCTATTATTCACTATTGGTATTTGGGTAAATAAATCCTAAGGGGTTAATATCCAAAATATTCGACGGGAATGATATGCTATTATTCACTGTCGGTATTTGGGTAAATAAATCATAAGGGGTTAATATCCAAAATATTCGGCGGAGTAATATCCCATTTGCCATTTATTTTACATATTGTTTTGACAGATCGATCATAAACAAGCCAAACGTCAAACAGCTTACTTTAGGTAGGGCGTACTAGGGGTGCTAAAACCTTCCCTTTACGCAACCACTCCCTTACCCTAGAATCTCTGAAAGACCAATTTTAGGTTTCCTAGTAACCATAATATTAGGTGGCGACTCCCTTTTTCAAATAGAGAACCCCCCGACATTTAATCCCCCGCTCACGGGGAAGAGTCGTCACGACGCCGCGCTCATTTTTTTTTGGGGTGCGACTGAATGGCGACTCCACTGGGGAGTTGGACTAGGCTTGATAGTTTTGTTTGTTTATGATATGTTATTGTTTTTCATATTAATGGATGGTTTATATTTTTTTAGAAGCTTTAGCATGCATCTTTACATCCTGTCATCATAATATGCATTGTCATGCATCACTTTTATTATCTTGAGAGCACACACTAAACTTTAAGTTAAGTGGGGGACTAGCAGTTTACCTATGACTTGAGTCAAGGTTGAAGTTTGTGTAAACCCCAACTCTTTGCTGAGTGTTTAGACTGGTAGTGAGTGGTATACGTGCCATCTCGCTATCTGCTGAACCCCCATATCGCCTTTACGAGGGTGATCACTAGGACAGCAAGAGACCCTCTTTAGAGACCAAGTAGTAAACCTACCCGATGTCTCACGTAAAGGAAATAGAACCTATCATTAGGATGTATGCTCCATAATATCTTTTTGCATAACAAGAAAAGGTCTAAATAGCATGTTGACTTACAGGTCTTGTGAACGAAATGGCCACCACCACTAAACTTTCTGTCATGGAATATGGGAGAAGTTTTGAACTGTCACAATTGACTGAAGGAGACTGCCTTAAAGGCGATGCTATGAGGCTATCACCAATCAAGAATCTGGATTGCATTATAAATGAGGTGAAAAAGTTAACGACTCATTTTCAGGACGTGGATAAGGACACATTTTTTAGAAAATACGGACGCTTGATGGAGATTGCGAAGGTAGACGTTTTAAGCCCAGCGGTGCGAGCTCTAGTTCATTTCTGGGACCCTGACTACCGTTGTTTTTCTTTTGGGATCATAGACCTATGTCCTACTATGGAGGAATACGGGATGTTGACTGAGTTTCCGAATAACCTGTACAGAATTTATTTCCCTTTGAGATCTGACAAAATCATTCCTGAACTGTCGAAACTGCTCAGGATCCCCAACTTGGAAAGGTTTTTAGAAAAGAAGGCTGCTGGTCTGAGATGGAAGATGCTGGAGTTGGAACTAGAACAGAAGTCCGGATCAGAGAAAGAAAGATTAATTGCATTAGGCATATTTGGCCTTGTGTTATTCCCAAGTCGGACAAGTATAGTAAGCTTAGAAGCTGCTGCTGCTTATGTGGAGTATGAGAATACACAAATCAACCCCGTGGCCTCTGTTTTGGCTGAAACCATCATAACACTTAACCATTATCGAAGAGCCAGGAAAGGAGCAGTGAGATGTTGCACGCAGTTGCTATATATCTGGATGGTTAGTCACATTGAAACCAAAAAACCTGTCTTTAATAATTTTTGGTGGTTTAACCAAAAACCATTGAGGATAGTGGAGGAAGAAGAATGGAGAGATCTAGACAACCAAGGATGGGTAGAAAAGCTAAAAACTATACCTAGTAGTGGTTTCAAATGGAAAGCCCCTTGGGCCAAAGCAGTAAATGTCCTAAAGAGTTGCGGGCAAAGATGCTGGGTTCCGTTGGTAGGGATTACCGGCTATGTGAGTTATGCTCCTGCTCTTGTGGTAAGACAGCATGGGGGCATACAATTCATTCCAAGGACCAAGGGAATTGCTCAATTTTTTGGTTTGTTTAAGGATCCTGTTGCACAAGAAGTCGTAAGAGCCATCAAACAAGATTGGAAACATCTAGTTTTGTTGGAAATAAAAGGTTTGGGAGATCCCAGTGCAAGTGAAGGGTATGCAAAATGGAGAGACTTAGTTACATCAGCCGCGACCAATGAAGAAGTAAAGTCTCCACAAACTGAAGAAAAGTCTGTTAAGAGGAAAAGAGTTGACAGTGAAGGAGAATTGAGGAGACAAATCGAAAAGCTTCAGATGGAATTGAACAAGACCCGAAGAGACAAGTTGATGATGGAAGAAATGGTGTTGGAAGGTGATAAAAGGAGAGCATTTTTGGATGAGCAATTACAGTCTAAAGATGCGAGAATAACCAAGCTCGAGTTGAAGATGGCTGAGGAGGAGAATGCTAGGTTGGGAATTGAGAGAGAATTAACGGAGGTGAATTTGAAGTGGATGCAAAGTTGCTCTGAACTCGGCACATTGAAGACTGAACATAATGAATGCCAAGAGAGCATAGAATATTACCAGGAGAAATTTGCAGAAGTTCAGTGTGAGCTGATGGATAGAATTGAAAAGTATGAAGATTTGTATAAGAAGTATGTAATGTCGAAAAGTCGTTCGACGGGGTCCGAGAAAGATGAAGCCATTGAAGCAGAGTTAGCAGTCAAGGGAGAGGAGATAAAAACTCTAGAACGAAGCTCGACAAAGAGAAAGAAAAGGTGAAGCATCTGGACGAGAAACTAGCATTGATAGAAAAACACAAGGATCAAATCGATGCTAATAATGCTTCATTGAACAGAACCAACATATTGCTTATTGAAAAAATGTCCAAGATGGATGAACAAATGGATGAAGCTGCTGCGCACGCTCGGGTCATTAGAACCAATGCGAGAAATGTGGGGAGAGACATCATCCGCTATCAGCGAAGTCTAGCTGAGACCGATGCTTTCTTGGAGACAATCGAGAACCGCGGATTCGCTTTTCCTACCTTTGGCTAAAGATGTGGCAGAAGAAGGATATTAATTTGCTTTTCCTCTTTGTGTTTTCAAAAATTTAGCAAGCTTATCCATTCAATAAAAAGGGCGTTGACCCATCTCTTATGCAAATTCTGTCTCTTGGTGAATATGACTCAAGCATCGACCTGAAAAGCAGTACTCCTAGCGGCAATGTGACCAGAAACCCATATTCTATGAAGTGTTTGGCCATTAATTGTTCACAAGAGAAATCCATTTGCATTACATATACATTCATACAAGCATATTCATCATACCACATACATTTTACATTCTCTTATACATTCATGCAAATAGCTCAAACTACGAAACATAGGCCCCCCTGCGAAAGTCCACAACACTCGTTTAAGAAGAAGAATGGAAAATGAAGAAAGGGCCGAGCCAGAATCTCCATACCAAAAAGAGCTCGAAGCTGTCTGAAACGATGTGGCACGTTTAGCCAGCATGCTCGAGAAGGCGTTAAGAATAAGAGATGGAGAGGGAACGTCAGCTCAGACGGATGAAGCACCACTGGCAGTTCAAAGCCCGGGGGCACCTCACATTTTAAGGACCAGCTCACCAAAGAAGCAGCCCGGATCCACTCGGCCCATCCAAATCCCTATTACATTGGATTTGACAGATGAGGAACCACAAGACGTTAGATTCTCTGACCACGCAGGATATGACAAGTGGTCCGCACTAGAATAAAGGATAAGAGCAGTTGAAGGGAATGATCTATCTGACCCAGTTAGGGCAGCCGAAGCATGCTTAGTGCCTAACATCGTGATACCGCGGAAGTTCAAGGTTCTAGAATTTATCAAGTATAATGGGATAGAATGCCCAAAAACTCATCTTCATTCCTACTATAACAAGATGGCGGAGGTCATAAATAATGATAAATTGTTGATATATTTCTTTCAGGACAGCTTGACAGGATCGACCCTTGGCTGGTATATGAGGTTAAATAACATCAGGATTAGAAAGTGGGCAGACTTGGCAGATGCTTTCTTAAAGCAATACAAGTTTAATATGGAGATTGCTCCTGATAGGACCAGCTTGATGACCATGGAGAAAGGAGCTCAGGAGTCCGTAAGGACTGATGCTCAAAGATGGCGGGACCAAGCTGTCAATGTACAACCTCCGTTAATAGAGACAGAGATGGTGACTCTATTTGCCAATACGTTTAAGACCCCGTACTACGAGCACCTGATGGGAAGCTCCGCCCAGCATTTTTACGATGCGGTACGAATCGCTGAGAGGATTGAGCAAGGAATCCGGAGCGGGAGAATTATGGAACCCGTAGAGAAGAGGGGTTTTGTTGGAAAAAGAAAGGAAGTTGAGGTGAATAATCTGGAGGACAAGTACAAGGGGAAAGACAAAAATTATAGAAGTTACCAAACACCTGCACCCCAAACCACCAGCGTCAACTTTTCCAAACCCTCTAATCCAAACCAGCCTTTTCACACAAAATTCCCCGCACATAACCAAAATAATTTCCAAATGAGAGATTATCAGCAACCGGAAGAACAACTACCACCATTGCCCATGACCTTAAAGGAATTATACGCGCAGTTACTAAACATTGGACATATTGCTCCCCTACCAGTACCACCTACACGCCCACCTTTCCCTGCCTGGCACAACCCCAATTTGACTTGTGAATACCATGCCGGTAATGCAGGTCATAGCATTGAAACTTGTGTAGCTTTTAAGAGAAAGGTATTGCAGTTGATCAAGATCGGATGGGTCACTTTTGAGGATCCACCCAATGTGAATCTGAATCCCTTGCCCAAGTATGCTGCGGGAAATAGTGGTGTAAATGCAGTGGAAGTTGATAGAAAAGAAACGACTCTAAAAGTGACCATGACCAGATTATACGATATGTTGGTGCAATTTGGACATTTAATGGGGTCAACCAAGCACGACATGGGCAAAAATGACTTTTGCCCATTCCATGATGAGAAAGGGCATCACATTGATGAATGCACCAAGTTTCATCAAAAGGTCACGAGGATGTTGACTCTGGGAGAGCTAAGGATCGAGAATATGGAAGGTAGTGGAGAGATAGCAGGGATAGAGAAGTGTAGGATACAATCAACAGCTAGTGGGCCCTCAAAGTTGGTATTATAAAAGCCCTCATATGCAAAGGAGGCAGACTATAGGGCAATGCCAGGCAATTATGTTTCCGCCGCAAATATAGAAGCTCCTTTTCTCCAAACCGAGATAGGTGGTTTGACCCGGAGCGGTCGTTGTTTCACGCCCGAGGAGCTGGAAAAACAAAGAAAGGCTAAGGGTAAAGAGGTAATGGGCTTTGAAAAAGAGTTGTAGGTAAACAAACCTGTGACGGAGGAGGAAACGAACGAGTTCTTGAAGCTGATGAAGCATAGTGAGTACTGTGTGGTGGACCAGTTGAAAAAAACCTCTGCCAAGATCTCCATCATGTCTTTAATACTCAGTTCTGAGCCCCATCGCAATGCTTTACAAAAAGTATTGAATGAGGCTTATGTACCTCAAGATATCGAGCAAAGGACTATGGAGCATCTAGTAGGGAGGATTCACGCTTCAAACTACCTGTATTTCACTGAGGATGAACTTGACGCTGAAGGAACAGGCCACAACAAACCTATGTATATCACAGTCCGATGCAAGGATTGCCTCATTGGTAAAGTTCTCATTGACAATGGCTCAGCTCTTAATGTGTTGCCAAGACATATGTTGAATGAGATGCCAGTAGATCCTTCCCATATGCAGCCAAGTGTGATAATGGCTAGAGCATATGATGGTTCACCAAGGCAAGTGTTAGGGTCGATCAAAGTTGAACTAGCTATAGGTCCAAAAGTCTTTTTTGTAACCCTTCAGGTGATGGACATCCACCCTTCCTATAGCATGTTATTAGGAAGACCATGGATACATGCTGCAGGAGCGGTTACCTCCTCACTGCATCAATGTTTGAAGTACATTGCCGATGGTGTCCTGGTTACCGTTAAGGCCGAAGAAACTATATCGATGATGAAAAATGTGGCGGTCCCTTTCATTGAAGCTGAAGATTGTGTGGATGGAAACCTGCATGTGTTTGAGGTTGTGAATACTGAGTGGGTGCCTGAGAATACTATAAGAAGGAAAATCAGGGATCTCAGAGGCTACTAAAATGGCCGCTAAAAGCCTTTTAAAGCACAAGATTCCTGCCCGATTTGGTGCAAGAAAAGGGAAGGTCGAGTGGATTGGTATAACAAAGTTGAAGGCTGCACAACAAAGGTTTGGTCTGGGGTATAAGCCTAGAAAGGAGGATTACCAGCGGGCTACTGTGGCAAGAAGGGAAAAGAGAATGGCGAGGATTGAAGGAAGGAAGCCTGAAGAAGAAAATTTAGTTATTCCTCCGATCAGGGTATCATTCCCAAAAGCTGCATATGTAATACAACCTGACCCGAGACATGAAAGCTCTCTTCAGAAGCTCTCATCCATGAGAATAAACACGATGGAAAAGGAGGAAGTCGCTGGCATTACCAGGAAGATTCAATCCGAAAGAAGGGATGAAGAGTTGCCGCGGTTAACCATCTATACTCTGGAGGAAGCTACGACCTCTGCCTGTATTCAGAAGCTAGCCAAGGGAGAGAAGTTCCAGAATTGGGTAACCCAAGAAGCTCCATTGGTTTTCAGAATGTAATGAGCAATGTTTGTTTTGTTATTTTTGTTTTAATTAAAGGCTCCACAGGCCAATCGAATTTTATCTTTGTTTTTGTTGTGAACCGAATTTTTTTTTATATAAGATCATGCATTTTTAGTTCATCTCTCTTTTTATTTCTATTTTTGTTTTGTGCATTTACACTTATTTTCCGCTTTCAGGAACCCTGAAAGCGGAACTTCCACAACACCACCTGCACTTTACACTGAGAATGAATGGCCGAATTTTAAAGAACACATAATAGCTGTAGAAGAGGAAGAAGGGGATGAAAATAGCATTAGGGAATTCACAAAATTAATAGAACAACACGAACAGGTTTGGAAGCCCGCTAAGGAGGACCTTGAGACCATAAATGTGGGTACTGAAGAAAGCCAAAGAGAGCTCAAGATAGGAATTTTGGTCACACAGAAGGAAAGAGAAGACTTGATTGCACTGCTTCAAGATTATGTGGATGTTTTTGCTTGGTCTTATGAGGATATGCCTGGTTTAGATACGAATATCGTAGTACATAGGGTACCATTGGAAGAAGGTTGCAGACCGATTAAGAAGAAGCTAAGAAGAACGTATCTAGAAGTTTTGATCAAAGTAAAGACGGAAATTGAAAAACAATGGAACGCTGGTTTCCTAGAGGTGGTCAAGTATCCACAATGGGTATCCAACATAGTGGTAGTACCCAAAAAGGAGGGCAAGATTCGAGTCTGTGTGGATTTTAGGGATTTAAATCGTGCTAGCCCTAAAGATAATTTTCCTCTACCACATATAGACATGTTAGTTGACAATGCAGCTCGTAGCTCCATATATTTCTTTATGGATGGTTTCTCAGGCTATAATCAGATAAAAATGGCGCAAGAAGATAAGGAGAAGACAACATTTGTTACACCATGGGGGACTTTCTGCTATAAAGTCATGCCATTTGGTTTAAAGAATGCTGGTGCCACTTACCAAAGGGCTATGGTGACTTTATTTCACGATATGATGCACAAGGAGATTGAAGTATACGTGGATGACATGATCGCTAAATCTGGAGAAGGAGAGAATCATGTCCAAATATTGAAGAAATTATTTGAAAGGTTAAGGAAGTATAAGTTGAGGCTTAACCCTGCAAAGTGTTCATTTGGAGTGAAATCTGGGAAGTTGTTAGGATTTGTGGTGAGTGACAAAGGAATAGAAGTGGATCCTGAAAAAGTGAAGGCTATTCAAGCCATGCCAGCTCCGAAGACTGAAAGAGAAGTAAGAGGGTTTTTAGGAAGGTTAAATTACATTGCTCGATTCATATCCCAATTAACCACAACCTGTGACCCAATCTTTCGTTTGTTAAGAAAGAAGAATCCTGGGATTTGGAATGCAGAATGCGAAGAGGCTTTTGAGAAAATCAAGCAGTACTTGCTAAAACCACCTCTACTTGTCCCTCCTGTACCAAAAAGGCCGTTGATATTATACTTAACAGTGACGGGAACAGCGATGGGATGTGTGCTTGGACAACAGGATGAATCCGGGAGGAAGGAAAGGGCCATTTACTACCTAAGTAAGAAGTTCATGGAGTGTGAGTCTAGGTATACTATGATTGAGAAGTTGTGTTGCGCGCTAGCATGGGCTGCAAAAAGGTTGCGACAGTATATGTTGTACCATACCACATGGCTAATTTCCAAATTAGACTCGTTGAAGTACATCTGTGAAAAGCCCTACTTATCCAGCCGAATTGCCAAGTGGCAAGTTCTGCTATCCGAGTATGACATAGTGTACATGACAAGGAAAGCTGTAAAAGGGAGTGTCATTGCTAATCACCTGGCAGACCATGCTATGGAAGATTATGAGCCGTTGGACTTTGATTTTCCTGATGAAGATTTGTTTTCAGTTGAGGAAGGAAAACTAGGATGGTGGACTATGTACTTTGATGGTGCTATGAATGTATGTGGTAACAGAGCAGGGGCAGTGATAATATCTCCTGACAAGAAGCAA
Source organism: Salix arbutifolia (assembly GCA_025169955.1). NCBI lineage: Eukaryota > Viridiplantae > Streptophyta > Magnoliopsida > Malpighiales > Salicaceae > Salix > Salix arbutifolia. Next base: position 3,487,328 of record CM045918.1, on the reverse strand, counting down.
TACCCAGTTTCAACTAAATTGCAATTCGGTTGCACTAACAACACAGCCGAGTATGAGGCCTGCATTCTTGGTTTGGAGACTGCGTTGGAGTTGAACGTAAAGAAGATAGATGTGTATGGGGACTCAATGTTAATTATTTGTCAAGTAAAAGGGGGATGGCAAACCAAAGAAGAAAAGCTAATACCCTACCAAGAATACCTGTCTAAACTAGCTGAAGAATTTGAGGAGATAGAGTTCACACATCTAGGAAGGGAAGGAAATCAGTTTGCAGACGCCTTGGCTACACTAGCTTCTATGGCTAGAATAGACTTCGGGCAAAACTTGCAGCCAATACACATTGACATCAGAAATAACCCAGCTCATTGTTGCTCAGTTGAAGGAGAAATAGATGGAAACCCTTGGTACTACGATATCAAGAACTTCATCCAAAATCAGGCTTATCCCATGGGGGCATCCAACATCGAAAAGAAGACTTTAAGGAGAATGGCAATGGATTTTTATCTTGATGGAGAAGTTTTGTATAAGAGGTCATCTGACGAGACTTTGCTAAGATGCCTAGATGGAGTTGAAGCCAGAAACGCGTTGCGAGAAGTCCATGAAGGGATCTGCTCAACCCATGCTAGTGGACATATGATGGCTAGGAAGATACAAAGAGTTGGTTACTTCTGGATGACATTAGAGAAGGATTGCATTGACTATGTTCGCAAGTGTCATAAGTGTCAGATCTACGGTGACAAAATGAATGCCCCTCCGACCCCTCTATTTAACTTGTTATCTCCATGGCCTTTTGCGATGTGGGGAATCGATGTGATTGGACCTATCAACCCAAAAGCCAGCAATGGTCATAGGTTCATTCTCGTGGCAATCGACTACTTTACAAAATGGGTAGAAGCCGGGTCATTTGCTCATGTAACACAAAAAGTGGTAAAGAAGTTTGTTGAGAGAGATTTGATATGTCGGTACGGACCACCAGAAAAGATTATAACTGATAATGCACAGAACTTCAATGGGAAGTTAATAACAGAACTCTGTGCTAAATGGAAGATCAAGCATTCAAATTCCTCTCCTTATAGACCAAAGATGAATGGTGCTGTAGAAGCTGCTAATAAGAATGTCAAGAAGATTGTTCAGAAAATGGTAGTCACCTATAAGGACTGGCATGAGATGTTGCCATTTGCTCTTCATGCATACTGTACCGCAGTTCGGACCTCAACAGGAGCCACTCCGTACATGTTGGTGTATGGGATGGAGGCAGTAATGCCTTTAGAAGTAGAAATCCCATCATTAAGAGTATTGATAGACTCTGAACTAGATAAAGCAGAATGGGCAAATGTCAGATATGAATAATTGAATTTTATCAACGAAAAGAGGTTAGCTGCAATCTGTCATCATCAATTATACCAAAGAAGGATGGCCAAATCATATGATAAGAAAGTCCGACCTCGAAAATTCCAAGAAGGCGATTTGGTATTGAAGAAGATATTGTTTGTACCAGGGCAAGATTAGAGTAAATGGGCCCCAAACTATGAAGGCCCTTATGTGGTGAAGAAGTCGTTCTCGGGAGGAGCTTTGCTATTATCTAGAATGGATGGAGAAGATCTAGTCAGGCCTGTGAATTCCGACTCTGTAAAGAAATATTATGCCTGATATTTTGTAACCTTCCTCAATAAGATAAAATTCGGCCATGAATTCTCGTTACAAGAAAAAAATTTCAAAGCACATGATTTTATAATATTTATTTTTGTTTTATCATTTATTTTATTTTTTGACATATTTTGTGCACCACACCGGGGGCAAAAAGAAAAACTCAAACCATGTTTTGAATATTTCTTTAAAGTATATATCGGTTTGAGTTTTTAGACATCGTTAAAGATATTATAAAAAGGAAACTCCAATGGAGCTAGAAAGGGCCCTATGTGGAACAGAAAAGTCTCTTCATCAAGCGTGAAAGTATAGCACGGGAAACACATCCTATGAAAGAAGAATACAATGAACCGGGGGGACCTATGTTTCCAAAAGAGGTAACAAAAACATGCATGTTCTATTGTCATAACACTAACCTGACAGGAAAGGTTTGATGAAAGCATGTCGTCCCAAATTTTGAAATATGGAGAAGCAGAATCTCAAGTGAGCGAAACCACGGAAGAGATTATGAATTGAGGGTCAGTGTTGCTTTGTTCCTCAAGACAGGTAAGTCACTCATTACAACCCGGGCAGGTCACCCGTCATAATCAAACCCGGGTAAGTCATCCGTCACTATCGAGACTCTACTAACCCGGGCAGGTCACCCGTCATAATCAGACCCGGGTAAGTCATCCGTCACTATCGAGACTCTACTAACCCGGGCAGGTCACCCGTCATAATCAGACCTGAGTAAGTCATCTGTCACTATCGAGACTCTACTAACCCGGGCAGGTCACCCGTCATAATCAGACCCGGGTAAGTCATCCGTCACTATCGAGACTCTACTAACCCGGGCAGGTCACCCGTCATAATCAGACCCGGGTAAGTCATCCGTCACTATCGAGACTCTACTAACCCGGGCAGGTCACCCGTCATAATCAGACCCGGGTAAGTCATCCGTCACTATCGAGACTCTACTAACCCGGGCAGGGCACCCATCATAATCAGACCCGGGTAGGTCATCCGTCACTATCGAGACCCTTCTACATATCCTTTTTTATCTGGGTAGGTCACCCATCACAACGAGACCCCATATCCACCATTCTGTTTTTCTTTACAACACTTACTATTTAAAGTCTTTTACAAGACTTTAGTCGTAAGCATTGTAAAGAGGGGGCATCTGTTGCTACCCAATTCTTGACTCTTTATTTTTCTAAAAAAATAGATTTTTGTTCAAGGGCGAAATTGAGCAAATTGAGAGTTTATTGGTCAATTAAGGGTTAAATCGCGAAAATCAGGAGCCAAGGACCAGTTTTGAAAGTCGCGCAAAGCCAAGGTTGAGATTGAATTTTTGATGGGATTTAATTGCATAAAAAGTTTAAATCCAATTGGGTGCTTTTAGAGATTTTTTAAAGGACCAAATCGGATTTTTTTTTTTTACCTTCAAAATTTTTGAAATCTGCATTTAAATAAGCATGCACTGTTCCGGCATACATTGGCGTTGAATTTTTCAGGCGCATTAAATTCACGTTGAATACACAGATCAACCCAAATTTTCTTCCCATATCAGTGTTGATTTTCTTCCCGATTCATCTCCATCACGGCAAAACAGATCAATTTTCTTCCTATTTCAATTTGATCTTCTTCCCATTTCATCTCCGTCACAGCAAGACAAATCAAGTCAACCGTGATTTTCTTCCCAAATTTATCTCCAGCGTGATCTCCTTCCTGATTTTATCGATTTGTTTAGCTGTTTCTGATACTGCATTTAAACGTGATCACTGGGAACTTGGGTCTTCTCTGCTATAAATGGCAGTTTGCACGAAGAAGAAAAGGGGGACGGAGAGAGAAGAGATTTACGTGAGAAACTTGTATTAAGGACGCAGAAAATAGAGAGAGACCCGAGCATTTTTTTCTTCATTTTACTCTGCCTTTCTCACTCTAAAACAGAGGAACCTCTATCATTTTTTCTCTCCGGTCACAAGCTTCAGCAGCTAAATTCCAGCCAAGCATCACCACCATCGATCACCCATATCCCTCCTCAGCATCACCATAAGCCACCCATATCTCCAGAAACTCAGCCATCATCTCAGGCAAAGTTTTGGCAGAAAATTTTCATCGTCTGCAACGTGACCGCCAGATTCCGACGACCACTCCGGCCACCAAAGGCCACCATTTCCGACGCGACCACGATTAGAAAAACCACCTCGACGTTCTCTACCCAAAGGTGCTAACAGGTAAGCATTTCATCACACTTGAAAAATCACATTGTTACTGTTCATCTTCTTCGTTTTTGCATGCGGGGGGAGTGAATTCGTTCACTCCCCGGGTCGGGTCAGGTTGGGCCGGGTTTGGCACCCGGCCCGACCACTAAAGGGGCTAGGCTTCCAGCCCGTCTTGGCTGGAAGTCCAGCCCGAGAGAAGGACGGTTTAGCAGCCCGTTTGACTAAGCCCAGTCCATGAATGTATGGGCCTCAGCCCAGACCGAGATTGCGGGCTGGAGGCCCAGTCCAGAGGGTGGACTGAAGGCCCAGCTCCATAGGCGGGCTGGCAGCCCAGCCCACCCCTATATCTATAAAAAGATATAAAAAATACAAATTTTCCAAAAAATATTTTTATTAAAAAAGATGTGTTGTTTTCTTGCATAAGGCCAATACACTGACATATTTTAAAAAAAAAATTCTTTTGAAAAATATATATTATCTTGGGTTTTGAAGAGAAAATGAGTTTTAGCATGGATTTCGCAAAGAAAAAAATCATTTCTTGTATTTTGAGATTTTACAACATGTTTGTAAAATCCAAAGGGTATTGGCCAATATTTCAAAAAAATATAAAAATCTTATTTTTTTTGGGAATTTATTATTCACTGTCGGTATTTGGGTAAATAAATCCTAAAGGGGTTAATATCCAAAATATTCGACGGGAATGATATAATATTATTCACTGTTGGTATTTGGGTAAATAAATCCTAAAGGGGTTAATATCCAAAATATTCGACGGGAATGATATGCTATTATTCACTGTCGGTATTTGGATAAATAAATCCTAAGGGGTTAATATCCAAAATATTCAGCGGAGTAATATCCCATTTGCCATTTATTTTACATATTGTTTTGACAGATCGATCATAAACAAGCCAAACGTCAAGCAGCTTAATTTAGGTAGGGCGTACTAGGGGTGCTAAAACCTTCCCTTTACGCAACCAGTCCCTTACCCTAGAATCTCTGAAAGACCAATTTTAGGTTTCCTAATAACCATAATACTAGGTGGCGACTCCCTTTTTCAAATAGAGAACCCCCCCGACATTTAATCCCCCGCTCACGGGGAAGAGTCGTCACGACGCCGCGCTCATTTTTTTTTGGGGTGCGACTCCAGTGATCACCTTCGTGAAGGCAATATGGGGGCTTAGCAGATAATGGGATGGTACGTATACCAATCACTACCAGTCTAAGCACTCAACGAAGAGTTTGCTACTTTGGTCTCTAATTAGGGTCTCTTGCTGTCCCAGTGATCAACTTCGTGAAGGCAATATGGGGGCTTAGCAGATAATGGGATGGTACGTATACCAACCACTACCAGACTAAGCACTCAGCGAAGAGTTGGGGTTTACACAAACTTCAACCTTGACTCAAGTCATAGGTAAGCTGCTAGTCCCCCACGTAACTTAAAGTTGCAAACCACAATTATAACTCAAATAAATTAACAATGTATGAACATATGTACATATGTACATATGTACATATACACGAAATAAAAAAATGTGAAAAACTTACTGAAAATAAACACACATAAAATTCAACCAAATTGAAACAAATAAATCACATCAAAATATTCAAAGCTTAGTCCAATATTTTTTCAGAAAAAATATCGTCCCCAGTGGAGTCGCCATTCTATCACACGTCGCCGCGTGACGTCCCCGAGAGGGATCCTGGCTCTCTCAATGGAGTTGAGAAGGAGTCGCCACTTGGCTATTGAGGGTCGCTAGGAACACCCGATTACACTGGTCTGGTCAGAGATTCAAGTGTAGGGGTCTGGTTGCGTAAAGGGAAGGAATTAGCACCCCTAGTACGCCTTACCTGAGGTAAGCTGCATTGTCTATTTCGATGTGATTTTGAATGCTTCGACGGGTCGTATTTATTCACATGAAAAATGTTTCGATTGAAAAGGAATCGGTCACCGCTCAGAATAATCCTGTGAATTTTATTGATTATTTGGGATTTATTTATCCAAACAACGACAGTGAATAATAGCATATCATCCCCGCCGAATATTTTGGATATTAACCCCTTGGGATTTATTTATCTAAACACCGATAGTGAATAATAGCATATCATCCCCGCCGAATATTTTGGATATTAACCACTTAGGATTTATTTATTCGAATACCGACAGTGAATAATAAATTCCCAAAAATAAGATTTTTATATTTTTGAAATATTGGCCAATACCCTTTGGATTTTTACAAACATGTTGTAAAATCTCAAAATACAAGAAATGGTTTTTCTTTGCGAAATCCATGCTAAAACACCTTTTCTCTTCAAAATCCAAGATAATATATATTATTTTGAAAGAAAAAGAATTTTTAAAATATGCTAGTGTATTGGCCGTATGCTGCCAGCCCGCCCTACATGGGACTAGGCCTCCGGCCCGCCTACATTGGGTTGGAGTCGAGGCCTACCTAAACTAAGATCGGGCTTCAGCCCATTGATTCCCGGACTGGGCTTACAGCCTAGTCACCTTGTTCTAGGCTTCCAGCCCAGACGGCTGGAAGCCCTGCCTTCATCCACAGGCCGAGCACAAAACCCGGCCCAACTGACCCAGCGGGGAGTGAATTAATTCACTCCCCGCGCATGCAAAATGAGGAAGACGATGAATAGTGAATTTTGGAGTGTGATGAATGGCTTACTTGTTAACACCTTTGGGTAGAGGAGGTCGAGGTGGTTCTTATGGTCATGGTGGCGTCGGAAATGGTGGCCTGTGGTGACCAGAAATGGCGTCGGAAGGTGACGGGCTGAGTTTGCTGCGACGGTGGATGTTGCCTCTGCCTTCGCCTGAAATGATGGTTGAGTTTCTGGAGAGGTAGTGGAGAGTCTGGTGACGACGGAGTGGAGCGAGGTGGCTGGAGTTGGTGGCCGGAGTCGCTGAACCGAGAGGGAGAGAGAGATAGAGGCTCCTCTGGTTTTAGAGAGAGAAGATGGTCGACTGACCGAGAGAGAAGAAAAAGAAAAGGAAAGGAGTTGGGGATGCCGGGGCTGTTTAAGAAAAATTACTGGAGTTTTTTACGTGAGATTTGCCTCTTCTTCGATCAAACTACTTCCCCTTTTTTCACTCTATTTTTTTTCTTTCTGCGTGAACAATCCCCTTTCCTCTATTCTATCTCTCTTCCTCTGTATCCTTTTTTTTCTTTCGTCTTCTCCTCTTTTTCTGTGTGTCTGCATGCTGCTAATTTATAGGGGAAGAGGACATGCAATTTGTGTTGCCCTGTATTTTGCAGAAGGTTGAGGGCTGTAGTGTCGTGCATAGAGCCATTGCAGAGTCATGTTCCTGCACTGTTCAGGTGTCGGAACAGTGCAGGAACATGCAAATTTGATGTTATGAGGGTAAAAGTATGATTTGGTCCTTAAACCTATAATTGTTCTAATTGCATCCCCAATTAATTTTAAACTTTTAATTTGTGCAATTGTATCCCCATCAAAATTTCGAGAGCATCCTTAGCTTTGCCCGCTTTTTTCATTTTGCTCCTTGATTTCTGATTTGCGCGATATAAACCTCAATCGAAGATTAAACTCTCAATTTGTTCAAATTTTCCCCTCTAATAAGATATTTTTGGATTTTTATCTTTTTTTATTTTTTTTATTTTTCTTCCGAAACCTAAAAATAAGTGGGTCAAAAATTGGGTAGCAACAAAGACCAAGTAGTAAAGCTACCCTGTGTCTCACATACAGGAACTAGAACCTATCTTTAGGGTGTATGCTCCATAATATCTTTTGCATCTCCCTCTCTGCCTAGTCTGCCTATTGTGACACCCACCAATGTAGTCACAATACCTCCCTCCTCTGTTGTGTCTCATCCTCATCATGGTAATGTTTCTGTTTCCTCATCATCTTGTGAGTCTAGTATGCCTATTATGACACCCACCAATGTTGTCCCCATACCTCCCTCCTCTGTTGTGTCTCATCCTAATCATGGTCATGTCTCAGCTTCCTCATCATCCTCTGAGTCCATTGCTCCTACTGCTTTACCTTTTGCATCTATTCCTGTGGCTTCTGAATTCAGCAAAGGTATGCATTATGAACCTTTCACTTCAGCAAAGTCCTTTAGGCCTGAAGGTATTTCTGTTGTTCTTCATGTTCCCTCAATGATTGTGCATCCTATACAAACCCGCAATAAGAGTGGTTTGGCTAAGAAGAAGGTTTGTCTCCACACAATTTCACACTCTACTGATGTTGATTTATCTCTGATTGAGCCTTCTAACTATAAAGCAGCATTGCAAGCTCCTGTTTGGCTTTCTTTTATGTGAGAAGATCTTGATGCTCTTCAATCTCAAGGTACCTGGAGTCTAGTTCCTTTGCCTTCCCATAAAAATCTGGTGGGATGCAAATGGATATTCAAAATTAAGAAGCATGTTGATGGTTCAGTTGCTCATTATAAAGCTCGCTGGTGGCTCAGGGTTTCAGTCAAGAATCAGGCCAAGATTATGGGGAGACTTTCAGTCTAGTGGTGAAACCTACAACTGTCAGATTGGTTCTAGCTCTTGCTACTCACTTTGGCTGGAAGTTGAGACGTCTAGACATTAAGAATGCCTTCTTACATGGCATTCTTCATGAGGAGGTTTATATGGCTCAACCTTCAGGTTTTGCAGATGCTCATAATTCTCACTTGGTTTGCAAGTTTCATAAATCAATTTATGGTCTCAAACAAGCTCCACGAGCTTGGAATGACAGGTTCACTGAATTCTTGCCTTTTTTAGGCTTTCAACATACATATTCTGATTCATCTATCTTTGTTAAATATCTTACTACTGGCATTGTTATTTTTTTGGTGTATGTGGATGATATCATTATTACTGGAAGTCATTCTGATGACATTACACAGATTGTTAATTCTCTTACTGCTGAGTTCGAGATCAAGGATTTAGGAGATCTTCATGTTTTCTTGGGAATTTAGATTACTCATGTTAGCAATGGCTTATTCTTGTCACAATCACAGTATGTTCATGATTTGTTGGTTAAAACTAATATGTTTGATGCCAAGGCATGTGATACTCTTTGTCTACCTTATCAAAAGTTGTTTAAAGATGATGGTGTTCCTTTTCATGATACCAAACTGTAGAGAAGTATTGTGGGGGCTCTCCTATATTTGACATTCACACGGCTAGACATTGCTTTTTCAGTACATCAAGTTTGTCAATTCATGTAGAATCCCGTGGTGATTCATTTTACTGTTGTAAAAAGGATTCTTTGATACTTAAAGGGCACTGCAACTTATGGGATTCACTATCTTCGGGGCTCTTTGGACCTCAAAGCTTTTAGTGATGTTGATTGGGCAGGTAATCCGAATGATCGACAATCCACCACAGGGTTGGTTGTGTTCCTTGGCTCTAATCCTATTTCGTGGTCTTCCAAGAAACAAAATACAGTTTCGCGATCTTCCACTAAGGCAAAGTATAAGGCTCTATCCTTCATAGATGCTAAAATTGATTGGATCAAGCAGCTGTTAATGTTCTTGCATGTTCAACTCCCTCAGCCTCCAGTTATTTTTTGTGACAACCTCTCAGCTATTGCATTGTCTTTTAATCCTGTGCAATATCAGAAAACCAAACACATTGAGATTGATGTCCACTTTGTTCATGAAAGAGTGGTTGATAATCAACTTTATGTGTAGTTTGTATCCTTCGAGGAGCAGTTTGCTGACATTCTGACCGAGGGGCTGAGTGCTCCTCTATTTCAACTCCATTGCAACAACCTCATGCTTGGTCTACCGAAGCATGAGCTTGAGGAGGGATGATGGAGTATAAATATAGTATAAAATACATGTATATACTCTAGAATATGTGTATGTTCTAGAGTATATAGAAGGTCGTTAGAGGGTATATTAGATGTGTATATAAAGGACAATAAGTTACGGGTTATGTATGGAGAAATATTGTAAACAGTAATACAATTTGAAATTTCACTTTCCCTCTTCTTCTCTCTCACTTCTTTTTAATATCTCAACTTAAATCTTCCTCTTCTTCCTTGAAATCATCTGATCAAATATATAATCCAACAGTCTCAACACTAGTTTGTCGCATTTCATATTAGAATCGAAGGGTAAACAGTTTCTGTTAAGTAATTTTAATTATTTCATTCCCTATACTTCACCATTTTTTGATTTAAATGGTTTTTTTTATAAAAAAAAGGCATTATGTTGAAATAAAGGAAATATCTTATTTACCTTAACATGCGCCTTTTGTTTAATCAAGAGCAACCACCATCATTATAAAAACTTGATTAGCTCTTCATATTATATTCTTTATATACATATGTTGCTGCTGCTGCTGCTGCTGTCAAAAGAAAAAATACATGCCTCTAAGATTAAAAAGACATATATGCTATAACTTTATTAGTGTGCATTTAGTAGAATATATGATAATATTATAAATACGTGCATGTAGAGCGTATATCCAATAGCATGAAATATATAGTCATCGTTAGGGGTGAGCAAAAAAACTGGTCAACCGATTAAACCGAGAAAACCGGAAAAAAATAACTGGAAAAAAACCCGATTAAACCGATTATAAAACTCTAACAAATGTCCGGTTCAGTTCGGTTTCGGTTTTGTATGAAAAAAACTGAATGGAACCGAACCATTTCATATAAAGTTATAACAAGAATGCACTATAAATAGAAAAGCAACCTAACCCTAGCCGCCCCCTCTCTCCTCTGTTACCTCCCCTCTTCTTACAAAAATAAAAATCTCTATCAAGTAAACCAAGAAGCACAATCTCTATCATTCATCCCTTCCCTCTACGATTCAAACCGCCTCTCTTGTTTCTACTCTTCAGTCATCACAGACTCACGGAGACAAGCTTTGTGATTTTGCACTCTATTTTGTGTTACAACCATTGATTTGAGACAGTCGATTGAGCCAAGAGTCATTGTAGAAAGTCAAAGATTATCACATTGCTGTTTACAAAAGGTATGTTACATCATCTCTTCTACAACTTCAAATATGTTTACTTCTCCATTATCCAAATCAGAAATAATTTACTTCTCCACTAATAAGTAAAGTTACTGAAACCAGATCTTGTGAGGAAGGGTTTAACTCCATCTTAGATTGGTTTCATTCTGCGTGACTCTCACGGTATTGCACAGGTCAGGAGTGTTATTGGAAACCATGGTATGTATCTCTTTGTTGTTGTTGGGATTTTGTAGCGGATATGTGTGTAGAGAATTTTTTATGTATATAACTGATCATTTTTATTTGGTAATTACATATGGAAAGTTACCTCTACCAACGGTGATAATTAGTTGTTCAAAACCGAAGTTTTTTAT